>APFE030860984.1:0-65569 GCA_000404065.3 Pinus taeda
TATCAAAATTACAAGACCGAGTGCAACAAATTTCATTCTCACAAAAGCTAACAAAAGCTAAGATAAATGGCATGGAATCTAAGATAAAGGGCGTGAAGCTAAGATTGATGATTTGAAGATAGATTTGAAGACAAATTTGACAAATTTTCTACAAGAAATACTTACTAATGGTGAAAGGGTAGTAAAGGAAACTCATGATGAGAAAAAAAGAAATGTTAATCATGATTCCATAGACTCTAATGTTGGATCGAAGACCACCATATTCCAAAAATCGATATGAGGAAGTTTGATGGCAAGGATCCCGCGACATGGATATTACAGATGGAGCAATTTTTCGATCTCAATAATGTGCAAAACACACAAAAGGTACGTATTGCAACTTTATATTTGGAAGCAAATCAGTTTGTATGGTATCAATGGCTTTGCTCTCGTAAACAATTTATCACTTGGGCAATTTTTATGGAAGAATTGATAGCACATTATGAGGATACAAAAAGCAACACTTTTTTTAGCGAATTGATAAGTCTCAAACAAAAGGGTTCAATATTGGAGCACATTGAGGAGTTCCAAAAATTGAACATAAGGGTAAAAGATATTCCAAAGGAGCAAAGGATTGATGTGTTCATAGGGTCTTTAAAGGATAATATCCAACATGATGTTCGCCTTTGGGAACCTGATTCATTAGAGAAGGCATTCAGGTTAGCAAGAAAAATGGAAAGCAAAATTATGGCAAATAGGAAGCATACCACTCACAACTATAAAGACGGGAGTGTTTTTGCCCCTAGTCTTCCACAACCTATAAGGTTGACACCACAACAATTGGAAGAAAAAAGAGCAAAAGGGCTTTTACAGTTGTGATAGCAAATACACTAAGGGTCATAAGTGTGCTGAGAAGAAATTATTCTACATAGATTGTGAAGAGGGAGAAGAAAAGGAGCAAGAAAGGTCAAAAGAAGAGGATATACTATAGGAACAAAGCCTAGATAAAGAAGAAATGAATCCGACCATATCTTGTAATGCTTTGGCGGGAATTACCACTCCTCAAACCATCAAGATAGAAGGACAAATCAAGAAGAAAAAGGTAATAGTTTTGATTGATTCAGGAAGCACCCACAATTTTATTCATTGTAAGGTAGCAAAAGAATTGAATTGCTTCCTATATCCAGCACCAGAGTGTCAAGTAATGATTGCAAATGGAGGAACAATAAATTTCTCTGGAAAGTGCCATAATATCAAGCTATCCATGGGAGAATATGTATTGACTAGCCCAATGCTTTCCATTCCAATGGGAGGTGCTGATGTTGTACTAGGAGTCCAATGGCTACAATCCCTGGGTACAATAGCTTTTAATTTTCAAAAAAATTTCATCAAATTTTCTGCGGAAGGAAAGGAAGTTGAATTAAGGGGTATTGCAAGGAAACCAGGAAAGATAATCAGCTCTAATGGTATGAAAAACCTTCTAAAAAAGGAAAAAGGAGGTGTAATTGCACAATTATTTTCGCTAGATGTTTCCATATCGGAAACATCTATTTCTCCAGATCTCCAAAAAGTCCTGGACAATCATTCCAAGGTATTTGAGACTCCCAAAGGTCTCCCACCTATGTGTGATCATGATCATGCTATTCATATGATTCCAGGAAGTGTTCCTCCAAACATTAGGCCGTACAGATATCCCTATGCCCAAAAGAGTGAAATTGACGTATGGTTACAAAAATGCTAGAGGCTGGTATAATTCAACCGAGTCAAAGTTCTTTCTCTGCTCTAGTAGTATTGGTGCAAAGAAGGATGGATCATGGCGCATGTGTCCGGATTATAGGGATCTCAACAAGCTCACTATTAAAGATAAGTTTCCCACTCCTGTCATTGATGAATTACTGGATGAATTGCATGGATCAATTTACTTCACCAAGTTGGATCTTCATTCAGGATATCATCAAATCAGAATCAATATTGAAGACATTCCGAAAATAGCGTTTAGAACTCATCAGGGTCATTGTGAATTTTTAGTCATGCCTTTTGGCCTTACTAATGCACCTTCAACATTTCAAGGTTTGATGAATTCAATTTTCAAACCATTCCTTAGAAAATTTGTGTTAGTTTTTTTATGATATACTAATCTACATCAAGTCTTGGAAGGATCATGTTGAACATGTTGACAGGGTGCTACAACTATTGGAGGAGAAACAATTATATGCAAAAGATCCAAATGTTTCTTTGGAGTACAAGAGGTGGAATATCTGGGTCATATTGTATCTCATGAAGGAGTTAAGGTAGACCCTAGCAAAATTAAATCCATTAAGGAATGGAAAATCCCCACATCCATAAAGCATCTACGGGGATTTCTCAGGTTGACAGGGTATTATCACAAGTTTGTTAAGAATTATGGGAGAATAGCAGCACCTCTAACAACATTATTGATGAAAGACGCATTTCATGGACTCTAGAAGCAACAAAGGCCTTCGAACATCTTAAAGAGGCAATGTTCCAAGCACCGGTATTAGCTACATCGGACTTCACAAAAACCTTTATTGTGGAATGTGATGCTTTAGGAAATGGAATTGGTGCTCTTTTAATGCAAGATGAAAGACCCATTGCTTTTGAAAGTCGTCCAATCAAGGGAAAGTTTTTACACAAAGCTATTTATGAGAAGGAAATGTTGGCAATACTCCATGCACTTAAGAAATGGTGGCCCTACCTAATGGGAAGACACTTCAAGGTAAAAACGGATCATGATAGCCTTAAATACTTTTTAGAACAAAGATTATCCTCTGAAGAGCAACAACAGTGGGTCACAAAGATGTTGGGTTATGACTTTGAAATCATCTACAAAAAAGGGAAGCAAAATGTGGTGGCAGATGCACTCTCAAGAAAGGATGAGGATGTGGAAGAATTGTTGTGCGCCATTTCTATTATCCAACCAGATTGGATAAACGAAGCAAGGGATGAATGGAAGAATGACAAAGACGTTTGGACACTTATTCGAAAGTTACAACAGGATTCTAGTACGTCTGATACATTTAGCTAGCAAAATGATTCGTTATGGTACAAAGATCGCTTATAGCTCTGTAATAATTCCTAGCTAAAACAAAAGATTCTTATGGAATTGCACACTTCTCCCTTAGGAGGGCACTCAAGATTTTTAAAAACTTACCACAGGGTTAAGAAGGATTTTTTTTGGGATGGACTTAAATCAGATATTCAAAAGTTTGTGGTAGAATGTTTGGTTTGCCAACAAAATAAAGTTGAAACAATTAAGACACCGGGTCTATTACAACCTTTATCCATTCCAAGCCAACATTGGGAAGATGTTTCAATGGATTTTATCACAGGTTTACCCAAGTCTGAGGGAAAGAGTGTCATCATGGTGGTAGTTGACAGACTTACCAAGTATGCACACTTGTGCATTATCACATCCATTTAAAGCCAGTATAGTTTCTACTGTATTTATGGAAACAATTCAAAAGCTACATGGAAACCCAAAGATTATTGTAAGTGACAGAGATCCCATTTTCACTGGAAATTTTTGGACAGACTTATTTTCTTGTCTTGGTACTCAGTTAGCTCATAGCTCATCTTATCATCCTCAATCTGATGGGCAAACTGAGATAGTAAACAAATGTTTGGAAGGATATCTTCGCTGCTTTGTATTTGATAAACAGACATAATGGGTCAAATGGCTGCCTCTGGCTGAATGGTGGTATGACACTTCCTTCCATACAACAACAAAAATGACCCCGTTTATGGCACTTTATGGATATAAGCCACCATCCATCACATCATATTTAAGAGAAAATTCTAAGGTTCAAGCAATAGAACATCACATCGAACATCAACAACAAGTCCTCAAAATCTTAAAGGATAACCTCGTGTTGGCACATAATAGAATGAGACAACAGACATATCAACATCGCAGCGAAAGAAGTTTTGATGTAGGTGATTGGGTATTCCTACGGCTACAACCATATAAGCAAATGTCTCTCAAGCAAGCTAAGAAGGATGATAAATTATCACCAAAGTATTATGGTTCGTACAAGGTGTTGCAAAAGATTGGTACTATGGCATACAAATTAGAGCTTCCTACAGCTTCTCGATTGCACCCAGTTTTCCACGTTTCATGTTTAAAGAAGGTTATAGGCGACAAGCTCCCAGTTCAAACAATATTGCTAGATGATGAGGAAGGAAAAATTATATTAAAACCAGAAGCAGTCACAGAAACAAGAACTCGACAGCTACGAAATCGATCAATTTTGGAGTATCTTATCAATTGGAAGAACTTATCCACTGAAGATTCCACATGGGAGGATGAGAATTTTATACAGAACCATCCAGAACTACTCAAGTGTTGAGGACAAAAATTTTTTGAGGAGAGGGGCATGTTGGGTCCATATAATACTAGTGATTACCCCATTACTATTGAGTTACACCCCTTATTAATATCGTTGTGCCCCTTTGTCCCCATATTGTTATTACTATGCCCCATAGAATCCCTCTATTGTTATTTTTGTGGCTTTATATTATTATTGTTAGGTCGGCTAGATTATATTGTGACTCCGTAGACTCCTATATATAGAAAGGAGGTTTTGTCATTTGAATCATCCAAGAATTGTTCATTTATGTAATGTAAAGGAGGTTGCCCCCTCGAAGAGGCTGAATTTTAAGGCATTGATCTATCTTTTCTATCTTTTTCTTGAGTTGGTTTCATAACATACGAGCTCAATGATGCTTGCCATGAGCATCTTTTCTAGCTCTAAGCAGATCTTCTCCTTATACTTCGGATTGATATGGTAAGGCCTTTTCTTAATCGGCTTTGAGTTAGGTTTTAACGTGATATTAATAATGCCCAGGTCTCCTATTATCTCATTTACCTCTGTAAACTTGGTAGGGAACAAATCTTGGTATTCACAGTGCAATTCAATGACCTTATCCACCACCACATCATCCCAGTAATATTCAATCTTCATGAATTTTGGTTCTGCCTCCGTACCAATATTTACCTGTTTCATTTTTAGTGGTGCGGTTATATCAGGATTCTCAATATGCAATCCCTCAACCTCGTGGTGACCCTCTGTTTCAGGGATGGTAATATTTTGTGGATCCTCATCTTCTTCTTCAGCAGTCATGTTATAGCACTCCACCGTGTGGCTCAGCTGAGTAGTCCAATCGGGTTGAATCAGATCCAAAGGATCTTGCAGTATCATAAATATTGCTACTTTCACTTCTTGTAGTGCTTCGTCAATACAGTAAAACCTATCTTCAAAACAAAACGTCATTATGAATCCTTCATGCAAAATATCCCATTCACCTGTACCATGGTGAATCTTTATTTCCAAGTACCAGTCCATTGGGATGACATCCAGAGTATGACAGAACAAGTGCACTCATTCAAGTTGGGGCTTCATTCCATAAGCCTTAGTCCATTTGGCCAAGTGTGTGCGCGGGTCATCCTTCTCGTCATACTTGTTTGTCATTCGTACCTTCAACTTCCCAAAGTGTGTTCTCATCATCCTCCTACATTTGTTCCAATGTGTGTGATTTAAAAATAAAAAATCAAAATCAGATTTTTATCTTTACAATTGTGATTAAAGATAATAATGGTTTAGTTGTTTATTAGTACCAAAGGCCAGCACTAATATGTTAATACAGTGCTTCCAAGTGTATTAAATAAAAGAAGATAAAGAGCAAACCATTTTTCGGACTGAGTGAAGCATGGTTGTCGAGCCCATCCAATGGTGCAAACTCAAAAACACAACATTAATGTTGTTTATCCTAGTGAGTAACCCTGTAAGCCTCAATCAAGGATCAAGGTTGACTTTTCACATGCATTACGGGAGCACCCTATCAGTATTTCTCTGTACCGTTGAGTGCCCCCGAAGTGTATTAGAAAGCAAGCACGTATTATGTGTTTTCATTGCCTCATCATCACTACATCACTGCCACCTCATCTTGTTATGTCATCCTGTCACTTCACCATGTCACCTGCCACATGCACATTTATTATTATTTCCCCCCCATTTTTCTATTTCTCCATAAATCCCATTACCCTCATTCCCCTCATTTTATCACTTTTAGTGTACTTCATCCGTAATACCATACACTTGTCCAAATAAGAGCTTGAGTCATCATAAATAGTCCAGTAAATAGGTATTTACACATCATTCCTAGTTATCCCAGTTGTCAAAATGTCTAAGAAACTAATGCTGGTAGGTTATTCTTGTCACATTCCTCTCATGGACACTGAGAGAGATGTTTTAGACCCAATTTTCTCCCTAGATTTGCTAGAACTTTGCCAATTACCAGAAAGAATCCCCAGTATATAATGCAATCATCAGGTCTGGTCATCTTGCCACCATAATTCCTCAAAAATATCTTTTCCCCGAATTCATCCATTGGTCGGTCTCATGTCTTTACCCTCAAAATTTTTCTGTGAAGAACAAATTGGGTGAAAATATTTTCCAAGTGTCTTCTATCTTAATTCAACAAGCCCTGGTTTTTCCCTCTTCAACTTCTTACACATCATTTTCAGAGGAAATATTGTTGTCAACCTTTCAAAACCTATCTACAAAATAGTATGCCCAAATGCATTTCTTTTTAATGCCCTCAAGACAACATTTGTCTAAGGAACCTACTAAATTTTCTCTTGAAACTTTTATCAAATATGTAAGGCCAATTATGAAAATCATTGCCAAGGTTTTGGAAAGGGAGAATACACATGTCACCGACTGGGACATTCTAGGAATGTTTAATTTGATGTTACAACCTGAGACAATATTTGACATACTTGCTTATTGGGAGATAATGGTTAATTCACAATTAACATACCTTGCCCTCACTGAATGTTTTAGATTTCCCTCATTGGTGACCTATCTCTTCTTGTATACTCATATGGAGAAATTCATGCACTTGGGACTGAATATAGTGAACTTACACAAAAACAAGAAATCAATGGTGTATTGGAATATATCATAAGAAGTCATGTTGATTATGAGGGGTTTTCATATTTTACTACTTTAGTTTTAGTTGCTTATTCCATTATCAATAACTCTCTCATACCTTCTATTTTTCCAAAGGCTCAATCTCTCCCACAACTCAGCAACTATGTTAAAGTGGGTGATTGGATTTAGTTTGAAGATTATGCTAAGATTAGATGATATGGAGTTGAATTTTCCCCTTTTAGACTTCCGTTATTTTTTCCTATGAGTTTGTTTTCTTTGGAGTTCATCAGGAAAAGTTTAAATGTTGATCAAGTGCATTTTGTCCCAACAAAAAAGGGACAATTGTTCAAGTTTCCAAAGATAGTGGGACCTTTCATTGTGAACAAGAGTCAGGACATAGAAGAAGTGCAAAATATTCTTGAAAGTATGAAGCTATGACTAGGTGAAAAATGGGCATATGACCCTTACCATATTATTTCTGATAGAAGAGTTGAAAATGCTTATGCCCCTTATGTACATGAACCTTGTCCAGATCTAGAAAAATTGGAAAATGGAGGTTACACAGGTGCATTAGTAGGAATGGAGCTGGAGACTCCTCATCCAATTGAGAAAATTTTGAAAAGAGGCAATGAAGAGATTATTTATTTAGAAGATGAAGCGGGTAAAGATCCAAAGAGAGAAAAGTTGCCAGAGAAAGAAACAGAACTTCGATCCTTTGGGGGAAGTTCCTCAACCTCAATGGGAATTCAATTATAGTTAGGAAATTCTACTTGTACACCCTCCTCTCCAGTTCCAAAGGAAGTTTCTCAGAATTTTGTCCCTATAATAAAGCATTTATATAGTCAAATAGAAGAAATAAAGAAAAGGGTAAAGGAGAATATGGAGTCCCATATTGAAGCTCAAACTATTTCTAAGTTCCTCATCAGATTATGATTTGCTATGGACCTTGAGAGAAACCAATTGAATTGATCTTTCTCTCATCCTTCTACATTGACTGTTTCATACTCATCTTGTTTCAAGATTGTCAACTTGACAGTAGATGCAAGAGAAATCCCATCGCATGAAAAAATAAATTTACATAGCCAAATTGGAGAACTGATATATAGTGATTTGAATAAAACATCCTTGTTTACTAGAAAATCTGAAGCTTTGTTAGGGAAAGTGGTAAATCAATTAAAGATTGAAAAGGAAAATTCTAGAGCTTTGTCCACTTGGAATGAGTATCTTAAGAAGATAATTTTAAATATCAATGTAAACCCTAAGGATAGGAGTGTTGTTCAAAAACTTTTGTAGGAAGCTGAAGCTAAAATTAAAGTATTGAGAAAGAAGTTAAAATTTCCTTCTGTGGAGCATGTTATGGCACCAGGAGTAGCCCAAGTAGAGAAAGAAAAATAAATTTTGACCAATGAAGTCTTGCATAGGAATAATGAGATTACAAATCTTAAGGAGTTGAATTTTTTTTTACAACATAAATTATATTCACGTGTTTGTACTATTTTGGTACAACTAGACTATGAATATCCTGCAAAGAAGTTAACCAGAGTAATGACAGAGCTACAAATATCAGAAAAAGAAATGAAGAATATTCAAAGAAATTTTGAGGATTGATTCACAGAATATTGTCAAGATAAGAGAGAAGGAATTACCCATGGCCTAAGAGACTGCTACTAAATATCAAAATGATTTTCAGGTTGCTTCTAGTCAGATCAAGGAAATGAAAGAAAAAGTGAAGGGAAAGATGTCCCTTCTTCAAGCAAGGGACATTATATGGAATGACATCATTCACATAGTGAGGAATATTTGGGAATTATTATTAATAATTTCAGAATAAAAGGCTATTGTTAGAGATCTTGAAAATATAATTTCTACCAACAAACAAAAGCTTTAGCAACGTGTCCAATTTCCTAGGAAGATGATTGACTTCCTTAACTCTAAATCATCACAAGGGTTAAAAGGAATGAAAGTTGAAGATAGAAAAAAGTTGGTATTGGAAATAAATAAGATGTTTTTGAAGAATATGTACAAGAAAGTAGTTGAAACCAAGCTAATAGAGGTGAAAGAAGATATTCAAATTTAATATTGAATCTGACAAAAGAACTAAGGCAGTGTTTCCTTTTTGCTAGTATCAACAGGGAAATTTGCTTCCCTGGGAAACTTATGGGACTTTTCTGGAAGAAGCCAAGAGTAAGATTGACACTTCACATGAGAAAACAACAGCTCTAAAAGGGACAACCATAGTGAATTACTTGCACAGGGATTGTATTTAGTTTAAGTATTTATACAGTTTTTGACAGTTGATAGTTCCACAACTATCCCTATTGTAATTATTCTCTTTGTACCTCATAAGCAAAAAAATTCTCTTTGTAACTTTGATCTTCTGGGTGATATTTAATAAATCTTTCAAAGTGATTCCAAACATTTTTTGAGTGTGATATGTGTTTCCTATTATCTTTCAGTTCCAATGTTATTATTCTATAGAAGAGAGTAATGAAGTTGTTGACCTTTAGAATTACAGTTTCATTGAAATTTTGATGTGTGTAAGTTTAAGTTAAATATCCTTAATATGCACTCCTATTTTTTGTCTTCCATTACATATTACTTCCACGTTTTTGCTAAAGTTTAAGAAAAAATATTTTGCTTCGAGTAGCACGTTGTTTAAAAATTTATTCAAACACTTTCACTCAATGTACTGCAACCTAAGATCGCATTCACCATTAGAATGTCACTTTTAAAGACTGTTGTTTCCCAAGAAATATTTAAAGAACATTGTCTTTCAAACAAATATTTCCAAGGTTTTAAAATATGGGACAACAAATTGAAAATTTCACAGTCTTGAAAGAATGTCTTGGGCACTAACCTCTCCTTTGTTGGTGGTTGTCTTCCAAGGAATAACATGTGTCAAGAGAAATCTCCTAGGAATGAAACCCTAAGTGTATGATTTGTTCATCTGATCAAAACCCTAACCTAATCAAGGTTGTTAGATGTCTGACTTTAAATGTATTGATATTTGTGTCTTTAGTTTGTCCTATATGTGTTATGATATGATTTTGCATGATTATCCTAGATATGTATTTGTGCTAACCTAGTTGTTGATAAGTTTTAGGGATTGTAACTAAGCCCTAGTAGAAGTGTTGGCTTGTGGGCGCCTGAGCTAGGTTTTATAAGTGTTTTATCCAAACAAATCCCACACTACTGGCCCTTTCAACAACAATCTGCGAATCGGGGACTGAAGTCTCAACCGAGGTAGTATGGGAGGGTGCTAGAACCAGGTTTCCACACACTTGGGACGTCTTGATGTGTTCTGGAGGGGTCGTGAACCTTTCTATGGCCTCGCGCTACTCTGTACTACTATTGGGCTTCACGTAGATCCATGCAGATGTGCTTTCTTATTAACAAATTTATTACAAATTTGATCTTCTTCTTATAGTCTTTAAGAAAACATTTAACAATAAAACCCAAGGCGTAAAATAATTCTTAAAGACAGTCATAAATTTATAAGCTAGGCATAAATTAGAAAATAACCAGTTCTGCAATATTTCAGAATCAACACAAGATTTCAGAACCAACTTATCTTTATTACTATCTTTGATTCAGTACAATCCACCTCCTGCCCTACACACACAGCTGCAGGGGTCCGCGCACATAGCTGTGGACTCTATCAGGCCTCCGTGCACACAACTGTGGAGCCTCTATCCAACGACTAACACCCACGACTCGGACGTACAGACTCAGAGCACACTTACTTCCAAAAACCCATAACACATCTTCTCTGCTAAAAACTACTTCTACCCTTAGAGCGTCGCTCTATTTATACATTCCCATGGTCCGCAGACCATGGGCAGGTCGACTCACTTCCTATTATTTTATATTATTTTTGTGCAGACAACCCTTTGACTCAATCTATTACATTTCATGCTCCATGCACTTTGCGGAAGTTTTACAATATTATTACCCCAAATCACGGGCTCTAAGCCCCAAAACTGTTATGCAGGGCCTTCGCTAACCAACAGGTCCCCAACACAATCATCGTGACTCATCTCGAGTGACTCGTCAGTGCGGAGATACGCGTTGCCTAGGCTTTGTAGTCCACCATCCCTATGAGTGATGCACTTCGTTCTACTACTCCCTCTTTGTCTTCTGCAATCCTTCTTCTAGCTCTTGCTCCATTGCCTCCACTAATTTGTGCAACTGATGATGCTCATTCTTCTTTTCTCGGTTAACACAAAGCACCCCTTATAGGATTTTAGCTCAAGCTCATGTGCCACATACGGGAACTCTTTGTGCCAGCACAACAAGTTTCCATTTTCTGGTCTACTATACGCAATGTCTGCTGCAACTTGTGTTGCAATTTTGCAAGACAATTGTTGCTGTCCGCGAGGTCCCAATATTCAAGGTGTATCAGAGACAACATGTTAACTGCAATTCCATCATTTATCACCACATTTACAATATTTCCCTTATCTTTTATGGGTCTCTACCTAGCCCATGGGTTAGGCAGCGGCATCCGAACCAGTTCTGCTTCGTGTCTAAGAATTTCTGGCACATCCCCTATCATCGGTGTTGAACTCTCCATTGGCCATATTACAACCCTTGGACTGACTCCTTTAGTGTAAATAATGATCAGTGCCATATCTATGGGAATGCACAATGGCTTACATCTCTCCAAATCACATATTGTTCAGTGGATTCCCCCCTGTGATTTATAAGCATTTTGAAATTCAAATTCAGTGGTTCCCTCCTTTTTTGGTGCCGTAATGTTAAGCCTGTGACAGATCATTCTAGATTTGGCTCGTACCATGTCTCTTAATTTCCCACCGCCTGCTCCCTTTTGCCATAACTAGACATCTTATCATGAATAGTGATAGCAACAGTAACTTCTTGGCTTGTCCATGAAGCAGCGCCGCCCCATCTGCACAATCGTGACCCTTGTGACATACCGATTCTACGCGCACCCCTGTGGTTGCGCAGCTCCCTCGCAGACTGCTTTATCGTCTCGCGCTCTCTTTCAACTGCTTGGAGCGGTGAGATTGTCCTTCAGTCCATTAGTTAGGTGGTCGGCCCACCCATGTAGAGCTTCAGGCGGCTGTCATTTACTCTGCTTGGGAAAGGCTCTCCATTCAACTTGGCAAGCTTGACCACGCCTCCATCTATGACTTCTTTGACTACATAGGGTCCCAGCCAATGCATGCAAAGCTTTCCAGGGAATTTCTTGAATTTGTTGTCGTAAAGTTATACTAGATCATTTTCTTTGAATGTGCGCATCTTGATATGGCAATCATGCCAAGATTTCTCCCGCTTCTTTTGTACCTGCTGATGGAATCTTGCCAAGAACCATTCTTCCTCAATTTCTTCTAGTTGCGCGATCCTCTCTTCCAAAGCCCCGCGGTCTGCCATGCTTATCACTGCTGTTAGTCGCAAACTAGGTACAATACATTCCATTGGAATTACGGCTTCCATGCCATAGACTAACCGGAAAGGTGTTTGGCCCATCAACTTCTTGCATGTGGTTTAGTATGCCCATAGCAGAGCAGGTATGTGTAAGTCCCAATCGTTTCACTTTGCATTACATACCTTGGTCAACGCAGTCTCCAAAATCTTGTTGAATGCTTCAACTGTCCCATTCACTTACGGATGGTATGGCGTGCTTTGTTGATGATATATATGGAATTCCTCAGTGAGAGCGTTGATCGTCTCATTCAAGAAGTGTGTTCCGCAGTCGTTCATTAAAATTTTGGGACATCCAAATTGTGTTAACACATTCTCGAACAAAAATTTCACAATTGTAGCAGATGTGCAGTCCTTAACCAGCTGTGCTTCTGCCCATCAGGTAAAGTATTCTATCATGGTGATAATATAGCGCACACCCGTCTTTCCTAGAGGTGAGATAGGTCCCACAAAATCGATCGCCCATTTTTCAAACAGTTGCAGTGTCATTTGTGGCTTGAGCGACATTTCATCCCTCCACGATGGTTTCCCAGTCCCTTGACATACGTCGTAGGCCAAATAGTACACTTTTGAATCTTCATGTAGAGTTGACCACCACAGTCCAGCATGGAGAATCTTTTGAGCTGTGGCGCGTCTCGCATAATGTCCTCTTGCAACCCCCCCCATGCACTTCAACAAGGATATGTCCTCGCTTGAATTTAGGTACATATCTGCGTAATATTTCATAGTTTCCCATTTTGTAGTGATGCCCTGCAATAATAGTAAAGTCTGTTGCGCATATCACCAATTCTTTCTTTTGCTAAACAAAATATCCCTGCGGCGTGGTTCCTGTGGTTAAGAAGTGGATTATATCCTCAAGATGGCCATCCGCGACGCATACTACATAAAGCTGTAAATCAGGTAGACCTTCCTCTAAGTTTTTGGGCTCTTCATCGTTCTCAATTCGGGACAAGTGATTTGGTCATGTGTTTAGACATCTCGGTTTTACGATGAATTTGAAATCATATTCTTTGAATAACAGCAGCCACCTATAAATGTGCCCCCCCAACATAGGCTTATTCACTAGGTATTTTAGCACAGAGTGATCAATATACATCTTAAAGTGTCCTCCGAGTAGATAGTGGTGGTATTTTTGGAGTGCGTATACCATTGCCAATCCCTCATGCTTAGTAGTAGATTAGTTCTTCTTAGCTTTGGACAATCGCCGACTGGCGAATGGGATCGGGTGATCAATTCCTTTCGCTCCTTCCTGTGTGAGTACCGTGCCCAATGCGATACACGACACATCAACATGCACATGAAATTCGATGTCCCATTTTGGAAAGGCCAATATAGGAGCTGATGCCATCTTTTCCTTGAGCATTTCCAGGCTTTTGTTACATTCCTCATTCCAACAATAAGTAGCATCCGTTTTCAACAACTGTTCCATTGATGCCATGATCTGTGCATAGATTTTTATGAACTTCTGATAGTAACCAGTGTGTCCCAGCGTGGCGCGCGATTGTTTGACACTTCGCGGCGCTTTCAGATTGAGTATGACAACAATCTTCGTCGGATCCACCATCAGGCCTTGCTTACAGACCACATGGCCAAGCAAGTTCACGAAGGGAACAAGGAAGGTACACTTTTTTAGATTTAGCGCAATTTGGTGCTGTTGACAAGTATCCAACATTAACTATAAGCTCGCGATATGTTTCTTGACTAACCCAAAAATGATCCAATCATCAAGATATACTTCCAAGAAATTATGTATAAATTCCTTGAATGCAACTACCACAATGCGCAAAAATATCATTGGCGCATTCTTCAATCCAAAGGGCATCACCGTGTATTGAAAACAGCCCCATTCGGTGGCAAAAGTTGTTTTACTCCTATCCTCTGGTGCGATCTTGATCTGGTGGTAGCCCGAGAAACCGTATGTGAAGGAGTAGGCTTCTTTTCCACCCACATTTTCCAATACCTCATCTGTAAATGGCATCGAAAATGGATCATTAACACATGCATTGTTGAGCTTCCTGAGATCCACATAGATGTGAATTTCACCTTTTTGTTTTTTCTCCTACACAACCATAAGACTTACCCAGTCGGACTCCTCCACTAGTTCAATTATTCCTGCTGCAAGCATTTTTTCCAACTCTTCGTGGACCTTCGCCTTGTATTTTGGATTCAGCTAATAAGGCCGCTGCTTGACTGGCTTCACATCTGGCTTCAGGGTTATCTTCATAATTCGCAGGTCGACAAGGATTCCTTTAACTCCGTGATTTTAGTCGGGAATAAATCTTGATATTCTTGTAGTAATTCGACAACCTTCTCCACCGTGGCATCATCCCAATAGTCCCCAAGCATGGCATACTTCGGCTCCTCCTCGGTATCAATTTTTACTTGTTTCGTTTTCAGTGGCACAGTGATGTCGGGATCCTCGATTATTGGTTTGTGAACCTCGCGACTCCCCTCTATTTTCGAAATATTGATGTTTCTGGGATCATCACCATCATCTTCTACTTGCACATTGTAGAATTCCAATGCCTAGCTCAATTGATGCAACCAATCTGGCTGCATTATTTCCTCTGGTTCTAGTGGTACTTTAAAAATGGTGGCTTTCACAGCTTGTAACGCATCGTCCCCAGTATCCATCCATTGGTCTTCAAATAAGAATGTTAATAAAAATCCTTCACACAAGATATCCCATTCGCTTGTACCATGTCAGAGTTTTGTTTCAATATACCAGTTCCTTGGGATGAGATCCAAGGTATGATAAAATAAGTGTACCCACTCTGGCTGGGGTTCTTCCCCATAGGCTTGGGTCCATCTGGTAAGGTGCATATGCGGGTCATCACATCCATCATATTTCTTAGTTATTCATACTTCGGGCTTCCCAAACCTTATCTGTATCATCCTCCTGCAACCGCACCAATCTTCGAATGTTCCTTCATGTGTTCCCCACCAGTGCACAGGCGTCGCATGTAGCACCCATTTTAATGCCTCGAACCTCTCGTGTTCTAGTACTACGCGCTCAAACTTGGTTAGGAATTTGTCCACCGTTGTCAACCAATCATACATCGACAGTTCTCAATCTTGGGCACTTACGCAACACAGCGACCTCGTCATCATGTTGCAGTTTAATGTTGTCACTTCATTCAACCAGTTATGTCATCGTTCATCTTCTTCATCTGAGTCTGAAATGCAGGCCTCAGCACACTCCCACGATATTTTTTCTTCTGCAGTTAGATTGACCCAATCCTGATCTCACGCAGTTATCTTGTAGATGTGATCCACTTCTTCATCAAGTTCATCATCGTAGAAGCGTTCAGTGTAGCATGCTCCTTCAGCTGGGTCTAGAGGAACGAGTACGTGGAGGGACTTCTTCTCAAATATCATCTTCTGGTTCTTTAGATTGATGACTCCATTCATATCTGTGGCCCAGTCTATCCCTAGTAATGTAGGGTATGGATTACTGTCATCAAAAATTTCTATTACTTCAAAGTCTATTTGCGTACTTACGCCTTCAATGTCCACTATCATCCCTTTCAATCTTCCCATTGGTAAGATATTTTGTTGATTGGCCATCCGTAGTTGAATAGGAGACCACTGTAGTGCGGGCTTGCCCATGTGTTCCCACGTCTACTTAGGTAACACATTCGCATCCAACACCAAATCCAGAATGATCTGATCCATCTCGTACTCACCGTTTTGTGCCATCATTCGTATCTCCCGCCTGGTGCACAGAGCATGTTTTCCTAGCTTTCAAACTACGCGCGGCTCCCCTGATCCTGCGCACCTAGTGATCGTATCTTGCAGTCCTTTAACTGCTTTATTTTCGTGTAGCAAATTCATGCATGTCTCTAAAAAGGTAGTAAGCATAGAGGGATCCATTCCTGGCTCAATTGGATTCCTACTACCTGGATTAGAGACTTCTGTGAAGCTCTTCTCAGCTTCCTTAGGCATCCCTTTTACCTGTTCCATCTTCAAGTCAGGTTCCCTAGTAAGGGCATCGCGACCCTTCCCATCTTCTCTAGGTTGTTTCTTCACATCTCCCCCTGTAGTTGCACCACTCCTCAATACCATGTTTACGCTGGGGTCCTCTTCGCATGGTTTGGACCTCATCATTTGGAAATTTTGCATCGTCGTAGGTTGTTCTACCCTTTTCTCATGTACATGCATGATCAGTGTGGGGCAATCTATCATTTCATGATCGAACTGCTTGTAGTACGGGCACGATATCCAGGTCGGGTTGGTACAATCATAGGCATAGTACCCTGGTCCCTCGCAGGTTGTAGTAGATGAGCTGCTCGTGACCCCTTCCTAGCCCCATTCCTCCCCTTCCACGTCCTCATCCCCAGAACCCACCACGTGCTATCGCTGAGGCTAAATCCTGACCTCACGCCTCAGTCTACATCCTGTAGGCAGGTGATCAGTCCATCAATAATTCATAATTACGACAATCTCTTTCCTCATGGCCCACTGATCTACAAAAATTGAAAAATAGCTACTGGGGGGTTTGGGTAAACTTTGGTAGTAGGTGACAGTTTTCCATGTTGTGCTTTCCTCCCACCTAATAGATTGTGCACCAGAGTGAGGGTGCTGCGTTTGGCCCCACCCGTGCCTCTGGTCGCAATGGTGTTGGTCCCCCCCCGCTACCCCATAGTTCTTAATGACCAGACAATGATCCTTATTGTGGCCTTGGCTTCCGCATTTGATGCACCACACTTCCTCCCGTGCTTCTAGCTGGGGTGCCTTCTCCTATTTTAAATTCTAGATTTCTAAACACAAGTTTTGTATTTGCGTGTGGATCTGTTGAACTCCCAACCCAAGATCCTGTATTGGAGTCTCATGCAACCGCATTGCTATCTCTAATGCTTCAGCTTGGGTCGAGATCTTTTGTTGTGATAGCATTGTCTGCAGATGTGGCACTAAAGATGCCACAAACCACGTGCGGTACTACCCATTTGTTAGTGTCATGTTAGCCTCCTAGATCTTACTTTTTAGTCTCTGATCCAAGTCCCAAGGGGTTTCTCCTCGAAGCATTGTGATCTCCTTAAACCTGATAATTGACTGCGTCTCTGATTTTGGCTGGCTAAACCCTTTTTCAATGCATCCCAGATCTCCGCTATTCCCGCATTCGGGTGATCACTTAAGTACTTTATATACCACGTCAACGCACGGTCCTGCAGCACGCTAACTAGAGTAGCCTTCTTGATTTTATCATCTGTAACTATGTCTTCTTCCCATACTACCCTTACTACGAACCAAAACTTTTTTGGATCTTCGCTTCCTGCTCCCTTGAATACCAGCAACTTGATCATGCTCGTCATGTTTAACTTCTGATCTATGCGTGGTTATGCTAGGGTCCACTACGACCTCGTATTGCTTCCAATCCAATCAATCTTCAATCTCTTTCTTCGTAGGGTTTCACAATTCTAACATTAGACATCCCTTAGGCAGATCTTGTTCCTAGAAACGGAACTATTTGTTGGCTTGTGGGGACCTGACCCAGGTTTTAGAAGTGTTTTAGCCGAACAAATCCTGCACTATTGGCCCTTTCGGCAACAATCTGCGAATTGGAGACTGAAGTCTCACCCGAGGTAGTATGGGAGGGTGTTGGAACCAGGTTTCCACACCCTTGGGATGTCTTGATGTAGTCTGGAGGGGTTGCGAACCTTTCTACGGCCTCTCGTCGCTCTGTACTGCTATTGGGCTCTGCATAGATCCATGCAGATGCACTTTCTTATTAACAAATTTATTACAGATTTGATCTTCTTCTTACAGTCTTTAAGCAAACATTTAACAATAAAACCCAATGCGCGCAATCATAATTCTTAAAGACAGTCATAAATTTATAAGCTAGGCATAAATCAGAAAATAACCAGTTCCGCAATATTTCATAATCAACACAAGATTTCAGAACCAACTTATCTTTATTACTATCTTCGATTTAGTATAATCCACCTCCTGCCTTGTGCACACAACTGCAAACTCTATCAGGCCTCTGTGCACACAGTTACGGAGCCTCTATCAACCACTAACACCCATGACCCAGACGTACAGACTCAGAGCACACTTACTTCCAAAAACCCATAACACATCTTCTTTGCTAAAAACTACTTATACCCTTAGAGCCTCGCTCTATTTATACATTCCCATGGTCCACGGACCATGGGCAGGCCGACTCACTTCCTATTATTTTATATTATTTTTGAGCAGACAACCCTTTGACTCGATCTATTACATTTCGTGCTCCGCGCACTTTGTGGAACTTTTACAATATCATTACCCTAAATCACGGGCTCTAAGCCCCAAAACCATTACGCGGGGCCTCTGCTACCCAACAAGAAGTTTGATATTCTAGGATATGATGTGATGATATTGTTTTAAATGTGATGATAGAATATAACATTTACAAAAAGGGTTGGTTATGTTGCTGAAACCTTAGATTGTGTTGTGATTGTTTGTTGACATCTAAGACTTAGTGTCTCATGTATGGAATCTATGGTGTGCATAAAATCCTAGTAGAAGTCTACCTTATGAATTCTAAAGTTGTTAGATGCATTGTAAGTGTACTTGCTTCAATTGCTTCTAGGGTTTGCAATGTATTATAGTAGAGTGTCATATCTCTAGAAGAAATATTGAGACCCTATATATAATGAATATTTTTATCCTGATTAAGTTGCTCAAAAGTCTTGATGATGAATTCTAGGGTTTATGACAAAATCCTAACAAGAAGTTGAAGTATAAAAGTATGTGTCTCTTTTTTATTTGAACCTAACTAAGTTTAGGTATTTAATATCTAAAGTCTAATGCTTGCATTATTATATGATTATGATATAGTTAAGATCATGCTTCTATCTATGGTGGTACTTGTTATCTAAGTTGTGCAAGTACATAATATTAAATATGATGAAGAAATTCGTAAGTAAAGTTGATTTGGTTGATCCAAGCATGATGAATGGTGATGATCAAGATTACTTTGATAAGAATAATGGAAGCCATGAAAGATTCTCTGATGTCACAAAAATAAGTTGATCTCCCTAAGTTAAGAGGGAGCATAGATAAAAGTAAGAAGGATATCTCCCCAGTTGAGAAGGAGGGCATATTACAGTCATGATGAATACCTTGAAGAATAAATTGGAGAATTCGTATTGAGGTGTTGCTAAAAAAAAAAGGGAAAGAAGGATTTGGTTGTTGCATGTGAAGTAGGAAAGAAACCTAAATTATTGAAGAAACCTTTGTCAAGATTTGTTTGGGAACCCTCTAAGTCCTACTATGATGAATTGTGAGGCAACATCAAGATGTCTGAAGACCATGAAGATTTGTGTTTACTCATGAGTATTTGGAAGGTTGTTACTAATTGGGGTTGTGACTATTTAGGTAAATCTCTCGATTTTCTTTTAAATAATGCTTGAGGTTAGAGATATTTGATGTGTTGAGGAATTGTGAGTATAAAATGCATGGGAGGATATATTGCTGGCATATGTATTGATTTCTAGTTCCCGAAGTAGTAGGGAGGGTGGCATTGGTCATAGAGCTATGACCTTGCATTACGCACCTACTTCCCTAGGTTGATGGTTAGCAAGTAAGCCTAATGGTACCTAGAGAGGCTGAAATCTTTAGTCCATATTAGTCCCACAAAGTTAGAATACCCTGGTCAAGAATCTAGTCCATGTCACCGTAAGTGCCTAAACTCTTCATAGTCAGTTTGTTTTGAGATATTCCATGTACTTGTATATGTATGTATGAATACCTCCCTAGTTAAGAGGGAGTGTTGAAGAATGTAACTAGGTGGGGTCTTCATAAATTATATTTGAGTCACAATGAAATGTAATTATCAAAAGAAAGAAAGAAAAATTTATTATTATTAATATGACTTTTTAAAGAATGGGTTTCATGCTTGGGTCATCATGTTTTAGGTCAAAGTCCCCATTAAGGACTTCTAGGATTTATATTGAGTCATTAGAGTCATTTTCCATTAAAAGAGACCCTTCTTGGACTTTTGAATCATGTAAAAATATTTATTATTGAGTCAAATGAGTTATTTGTGACCTCCACGGCAAGTTGGCCTCAAGAAGATCAAGTCGGCCTCAAACAGGGTAATTCGACCTCACTAGAAGCCTATTTATTGGAGTAGTTTGATTCATTTGGAGGACACTCACTCACTTAAGTTCGATCTACAAGAAGAGGTAACTAAAAAGTGCGAAGTTAGAAAAGAAGGAGGAGAATTGCAGGTAAGGTAAAGATTAAAGTTTTTTGGGCATCTATCTCTCACATGTGTGAACTTTCTAGGAAGATCAAAGTCTCTATTGTTTCATTGAAGCTACAACTTCTAGTTGTTTTCAAGTCGAATTTTTCGTTGCTAGGTTGAAGTTGTTGTTGCCACTTGTTACTGCTAGGTCAAATTTGTTGTTGAAAGAGTTATCATGTACAGAAGGAAGAAAGGGTTGACTTGGTGTGGAGGAAGTATGTGTCTAGTTCAAGAGTCTTGGATTATCTCATGAAACTATTTTGATTTGTCTTTCCCCTAGTTTAAGGTTTTTACCTAGTTGTCCACTGACATTTGGTGTCTTTGATCTTCGTGTTGTTATTTTTGTAATTGCTTGATGAACTAAGATAAAATAAGAACACAACAAAGTTAATAAGAACATAAGAATCTCACAAGTAATTATCAACATAAAGAAAATATTTCTTCCTTTTTGATTTTCTAACACATATCATACCCATTAAGGAAGGTGTAAATCCATTTCAATAGAATTTAAGAAAATTTCATCCTACGGTTGAATCCCTCATTCAGAAAGAACTCAGGAAATTTCTGGATACTCAAATCATTTTCAAAGTTCGTCATTAATTCACCTAGGACTTTAATTTGGTTCATGTGAGAAATAATTTTGAAGAGATATGCTTATGTGTTTATTTTTGCAACCTCAACTGGGATTTAGAAAAGATAATTATCATGTGTCATCTATGGAGAAAATACTTCAAACGGTATTTGGGCTAGAAATGTTTTTGCTATTAGATGGATTCTCTAGATACAACCAAGTTCTAGTATAAGAACCCAACAAATTCAAAACTACTTTAAGGAATAAATGTGGTACTTTTGCATTTAAATAATTTCCATTTAGACTAATCAATGCAGGTTCCACCTTTCAGTGGCATATGGACATCGCATATCATGGCTTGATTGGACAAAATGTAGTTGTGTACTTGGATGATGTTATGGTATTTTTCAAGAAAATATCCCGCCACTTACATAATCTAAGGAAAATAGTTGAGCGATGTCGAAGATATGGTATATATTTACATCCAAAGAAGAACATATTTGGAGTTTCTTAGGTTAATCTCTTGGGACACATCATATCTAAGAGAAAATAAGAAATCCATGCAATCCTTCTTGGGGAAAATTAACTTTCTTCGAAAATTAATTTTGTATTATGCACAAATCATTAAGACATTATAAGAGATAATAAATAAGGATGAAATATTTAAGTGGAACCAAGGGAGAAATATGCCTCGGCCCGCATTAAGAAAGTGATTATTGACGCCCCGACATTGTATAGTCCAAATTTTGGCAAATATTTCTTGTTATATACTTTTGCTTCTGACACATCTACTGCAATCATTCTTACTCATAAGGATCATCAAGGAAATGAGTGTTTTATATCATTCATGAGAATTGGATTACAAGGATCTGAATTGAACTGTCTTACCATTGATAAGAAAGCTTATGAAATATACAAGGCGATCAAGCACTTTAGACCTTACCTCTTGAAAAGCCATGTCATTATTTGTGTGCCTAACTTAGCAGTTTTCTCACTCTTTGTATAGCAAGAGTTGGGTGAGAGAAGGGAAAACTAGATGACAAGCCTTCAAGAGTATGATATAGAATTTAAGCTAGTTAATATGATCAGAGTTCATGGTCTCTTTTGTCTTGCAGTAGAAGAAGTTAATTTGCAAGAAGAAGACTCTTCTAGATGGGAACAAGAGAGGAGAATGTACAACATTGAGAAAACCAACCCTACAAACGTGACCACATCTTGGTATCATTATGTGCAACGGTATCTAGAGAACAACATTTCCTTCACACTTATCATGAAAACAAAAGAGAGTGATTTCACTTAAAGCTCTATCTTAACATCTTGTACATGGTGTTTATTTTCGGAAGCACCACAATGGTGTTTTGGTCAGATGTTTGGAAGCACAAGATTCATAAAGGGTATTGAAACACCTCCATGATGGGCCAACTGGTGGGCACTACACAGGCCACATTACTACTCAAAAGGTCATGTGGGGTGGTTACTTTTTATGCAACCAACTCACAAAACAAAAAAAAATATAGATCAACAACTTTAAATATTAAAGAATCAAATTTATTCACGTGCAAATTTCTTTAGAGTGCAAAATACAATGTGTTATTTTTCCATGTTTAAATTGCATTTTTGAATGCTAAATAAAGTATATATGGGACCAAATAAACGTTTTAACCATAAAACTTGATTTTTTCATGATATGTACTTTTTTTTTAAAACGATATATAATATATACTTAATTTAACATAAAATATTTTACATCACATGTACATCAAGACACTTTATCACACAAATTAAAATTGTTTTTTATTATTAATATATTTTTAAGTACATGTGAATATTAATTCTTATAAAATATTGAAAATAATTATTAATAACCCACATTGAATATTTTTTTATACAACATTAAATCGTTTTATTTTAACATTTTTTTCTATATATAGATATATATGAAGTTGATGTCGACATACGTTAATTAACATATATCTTCAAATAGTTTATTTAAATATCTTCTTGAAATATTTTTGAAAAACATAAGATTTAAATATCTTACTAATGAGCCTCATCATTAGGTAATTATATGGGCCTTAATTGACCTCCGAGCTTAGTCAACCCAACTCTTCTCACAACTTATTACATGTTTTGATTATATTTTGTTTAATGAGATGAGTTAAAGTGAGATATTATGCCTAGTGAACTAATATGCTTTGAATGCAGGTTTGGAAGAGAAAATCAAGGAATTTTGGCAAGACTAAGGTTTGAAACTCAAATGGGACCATGGAGAGAGATTGTAGGAGGTAAATCCTCCTCATTTACTCCTTCCCCATTCAAATACTCCTCCATTAATCCTACCAGCTCGGAGTGTAAGCAACCAAGTCATGAAGATCAGATGGCAGCCGAGCAAGTGATAGACAAAGAGTTAGTTCATCTCAAGTTTTGGAGCCAAGCCTCCCTAAATTTAAGGAAGTCGTTGGGGACTTTAGTTGTATAAGTAGAGATGCCTATATCCTCATTAGGATTCGAATTTTTGTTGTAAAAACTCTAGTTATTTTCGAGCTCCATACCTGTGGAAGACTTTGATGTAATTTTCTGTTTTGGTAATAAGAATGAGATTTTTCTTGATCCAACACTCAGTTAACTCAGAGGTCTGAAGCTCTTGGGTCAGGGCCCAACCCTAGCAGCAAAGGCTCCTCTTCTTGTATCTGTATGCTTAACTTAGTTTCATAGATTCATGGTTAAACTGTTTTTAACAGTATTTCATTGCAAGTAGTGTAGATTTGATTAATTGTTTATTAGTTTTCTTTCGTTTGTGCCTTACTTTAGTAGCAGGTTAGAAGGGATAAAAGAAGCACCACACAACTTTCAATATGTGTCCTAGCCTCACTTATTCCTTCTGGGATCATGATTTGAGGAAAATACCCTTATGCAGCCCCAAAAGGACAGATTTCCATCTCTTTCATAAAATTTAGAGTTTATTGTACTTTAACCAACATTTGATCAGTTTTGCAAGTGTAGGATTTCATTGCCATCTCTTTTATATTCATTCTTGCAGTAGATATCATCCATGATTCCATTTTATTCATCAATTTCCTCATGCCTAAGGTAGACAGTTAGTTCATTAAATTCTGCTTTTCTAGCTCATGAGAATTCTTCTTATTTACATGACTTTTTGGAAATTACACATGTTTGATGCAGAGCAAGAGCTTTGGAAGTAGAAATAGATATCATAGCAAGCAACCACCTTCCAACTTCATCCACCCATGGGCATTCCTTGTTTTCATCAAGACCTTCACCAATTTCATCATTTTACATAGAAATTTCCCCAAGCATGTTGAACAAATCCAACCATCTCCTAAACTTGGTTTTGGGTTCTGAGTGATCCTAGGCCTTTTCTCACTCCATTACACCCATCAACCACCCTCCCTAAGCCTTCCATCACCTCCAACACCCATCGTTTTTCTCTCGGCTGTATCCTATAGAAATACAGGGAATCCTATAGGTTTCGAGTACATCTTGTAGGTTTTCCTGTAGTGGATTGTTTTGAGGCCAAATTGAGGGAAAACCTCTATGAAGCAACCCAAGGGTCTCCCAAACCTTCCAACCATCTCTTGAACCTTCCATCCATCCGCCAACATCCCTAATCCACCTGCCACATCACCAAAAGGGATTAGCTTGAACACTTGATTTTTCATGAAAAGCATAAAAAGACAAAACAGATTTATTACAGTCCTTCACATGCATAACAATGATGTTTGATGTTTTTAAATTCCATGCTTAGGACAGTAGCATTTTTTTCATGTTAATTTAACATTATTGCAAAGCATAGCTCTTAGCAGTTAATTAGGAAATGGTGTGCCTTAGCATTGAATTTAAGTCTTTTTCATTATTACAGTAGATCAACTCTCTCTTAGAGTAGATTTCTATTTCTTTCATCAAGGAACCAAGCTTCTTATGAATCCGTAGAAGTTTGACTTGAAAACCCTAGTGGTCTCTCGCCAGTTAAACAATGACAAAAGGCAGAACCATCACTTTTACTTGTGTATACAACACTGCCACCTCCAAGTTTGTATGAACCCCAGGTTGATAAAGTAAAGCAGGTAGCTCAAGAGTTGCAGAATTCTTGCTGCAATATTGGTGCTCATCACTTAATCATACATTTGTTTTAATTTCTATTCATTTTTTATTATAGCCGACATTATTTTTCTATTTAGAACATGATTTTTATTTTCAAAGGGGAACGGATGGATGGACAAACTTACACGCCCTCATACTAGGTTGTAGAATGAGCCTCTTGGCTCAATAAATGAAAAATTCTTGGATGATGCAAATGGAAAGACCTCATTTCCATATATAAGAGTATAAGGGGTCAAAATATAATTAGAGCCTACATAACAATAATAGTGTAAGGGAACAACAATAACAATAGTGGGCTTCTATGGGGCAAAAAAATAACAATGTTAGGGCTACATTAACAATAGAAATAAGGGGACCACACTATATTGTAGGGACCTAACATGCCCCTCTCCTTAAAAAAAAAAAAGTGTCCTCAACGCTTGAGTAGTTTTGGATGCTTTTGTATAAAATTCTCATCCTCGCATGTGGAATCTTCAGAGTATAAGTTCTTCCACTTAATGAGATACTCTGAAAATGATTAATTTCGTAGTTGTTGGGTTCTTTTTTCTGTGGTCGCTTCAGGCTCCAATATGATTTATCCTTCTTTTTCAAGTTCTGGAAATATTTTTTGAACTAGGAGATTGTCATTAATAACCTTATTTAAGCATGAAACATGGAAAAATGGGTGTACTCAAGAAGATGCAAGAATCTCCAATTTATATGTGATAGTACCAATCTTTTGCAACACCTCGTAAGGACCATAGTACTTGGGTGATGATTTATTATGCTTCTTAGCTTGTTTGAGAGATATTTGTTCATATGGTTGTAGCCATAAAAATACCAAGTCGCCTACGTCAATTTTTTTTTCACTATGATGTTGATCTACTTATCATTTCATTCGATTTTGTGTTAGAATAAGGTCATCCTTTAAGAGTTAGAGGACTTGTTTTTTATGCTTTATGTGATCTTCCACTGCTTGAACATTAGATTTTTCTCTTAAATATGATGTGATGGATGGTGGGTGATATCCATAAAGTTCCATAATGGGGTCATTTTTGCTGCAGTATGGAAGGAAGTGTTATACCATCATTAAACCATAGGTAACCACTTAACCCAATATGTTTGTTTATTAGATACAAAGCAAGGAAGATATCCTTCCAAACTTATTTTCACTATCTCAGTTTTCTTTCCAGATTGAGGATGGTAAGATGAGCTATGAGTTAATTGAGAACCAAGATAAGAAAATAATTATGTCCAAAAATTTCCAGTGAAAATGTGATGTCTGTCATTATTGAGTAGGGGTCCCCTAGGTCCAAGTTTTGTCTAAGTCATGTAAATTCTTCTTATTTTGAGAAGGGGAGCACGATTAGCGCAGAGTTCTAGGAGTCAAAGGGGCTTTAGGGCAGGTCAAATCCTCTTATTTTGTAAAGGGATGGGATAAATTCGACTACTTTGAGCTTTGCCCATGGTTTGCGGACCATGGCGTTGTAACTGAAAAAAGATATATAAAGGATATCTTAGTAATTCAAAGGCATGTTATGTTATGTAATGTTATAGTTTTGGGTCTGGAATTGATATATCTTTCTGTATTCGAGCGAAGGGGAAGGATCCTACAACTATGTGCATGGACACCTTGGTAAGTTTAACATTGTGTGTGCAGGCCCTTGCAGCTGCGTGCGCAGGGTTAGAAAGGTTGTATATGTGAATATTTGAGATAATAAAGAAGAATTTGGAACGGACCTATGTATTTTTATATGTTCACGTAGTTTCTATATTTCTACATAATTAGTGTTCTCTTTTGTATATTTATTCTGTAATTGCATCACGAAGGTTCAAAAACTATTTTCGATGATGAATATTGCATGTTAGACTAGTTAGGCACAACTCGCAATTCTGTTAAGTAGGAAAACACTCTATTAATGTAAAAATAAGGTTAACAGTTCGCGAAGGTTAGATTGAGCCCTAAACTAAAAGAAACCCTACAAACACACTACATAGCCCCTCTAGATGTAGAAACCTCATTCTAGCATCCCCCAATATTTCCTTGGGTGAGATTGTGGTCTACGCTGCGTGAATCATTACCGAAAGGGTCGGTAGTATAGAGTTTTGTTGGTTAGTGTAGACTAACTCTGAACATGGGCTGAGAAGGGGGCATTGGACAAGGTTAGGGTCAGATCATATGCTATAATTGTGGCGAAGATGGACATTTTGTGCAAGATTTTTAGAATCTGACTCACCCTTCTTGTCAGTGTTGTAGACAGTTTGACCATGTGATAGAGGATTGCCTTGTTTTAATGAATAAGATGCAGGAAAAGAAGAATCAACAATCTGCGCAAAATTTATAAATGATGAGATCCGAACCGTGCGAGGATGATCCAAGAGTTAATATAGTGACATTAAGTGGTGTGGCTAGTGGAGAAGATAAAGCAGAGGGTAAAAATCTTGTGGCAGATACATGGTTCAGGAAGGCAGGAGAGAAGAGTGTTAGGTTCAATATAAAGAGGGAGAAAGAAACCTTCCTGGAAGTGAAGAAATATTTCATGGACCCAGGATCTTCGACATCAAAGACACTGATGCAATTAGTACCACGGAAGAATAATCCTGGAGTAGTTACTGCGATGGAGAACCCTGATTTGACCATTCTGAAGTCCTTTCTACAAACATGTATGAAGTTTCTCAAAGATTAGAAATTAGTAGAAGCATTGCAAGAGATGATTGATAATTGTGCTAGTAAAGAGAAGCCATGGCCTAAACAATGTGTAATAAACAAAGTCAACTAAAATAAGAAGAGAACTAGCTGAGAAATGCGACTAACTATGCAGATTGGAAAATTCGAAATGGATTAGGTAATTCTTGACTTGGGATCTAATGCAAATGTATTGCCAAAGAATACTTGGGAGCGAATGGGGCAACCCAAGTTTCAATGGTCACTGATTCAGCTGTGCATGGCCAATCAACAAAAGATCATCCTGATGGGTCGATTGCATGAATTTTTGTGGATATTGAAGGAGAAAGCATAGTAGCATACTTTGAAGTTATTGAGATTGTGGACAATAAAAATCCATATCTAGAGTTACTTGGACTTGATTGGGCTTTTGACATGGATGCAATAATCAATTGGAATAGGAGTATGGTGTTTGAAAAGAATGGTACCAGGGTCGTTTTTCCTTTAGATCCCTTTGAAGGAGCACGATATACAAAACCCGTCTGCGAATAATACGATGATGAAGATATTGACCACATATATAAGTTAACTTCATGAGACAAGGATTGGATCAAGCCCATTGTAGATGGGAGGATAAGTTTGGAAAATGATAGTCCATGTCATTCAGACTCGGATCAAGAATTAGAGAACTGGTAGAACTGGTTGCATGAAGTTTCTACTCTGCATTGTAATAGTCTGACAAAATTTCTTTGTTGCATATAACTGAGGTATATAATTTTCCATATTATGATGGGATAGGTGATGTCAGCATATTTCTTGATAATTTTGAAATGGATGTACCAGAAGAAGAGTGATTCTAGGCCTTATAACTTTGAGCATGATGCTTGTGTGATGTTGGGGCACACATAAAAATAATATAGGAGATTGGAGGGAGTACCGTCAATTGATGAGGCTCAGGTTTTCTTATGCAAACACAAGGCTCACCATGAAATATAATGGTAAGGATGATCCTTGAGAACATTTGTCTCATTGGGCTAAAGCGTGGGGCGAATCACCTCAACTAGAGTGGGTACACATATTTTATCATACTTTGGATGTAATACCAATGAATTGGTATCTGGAAAAGGAGTTGTGCCATGGCACCGTTGACTAGTCCGATATGAAGGAAAGCTTCCTACTAACTTTTAGTTTCAAATATGGGTTTCAGTGTATATATGATGCACTTCAAAAGATCAAAGCAGCAATTTTTCAGACACTGAAAGAGCCTACGACTTGGGTACAACCTGATTGGAATGCACAGCTGCAACATGCTCTAGAATGTTATAATATAACCATGGAAGAAAGAAAGGAGGATCCACGCAACATAAACATCCTTGAATCAGAAGGACAATGCGACGTTATGGGACCAAACGTTGAGATACCTGACATATCACAACATGTTAAGATGACGCAAGTTAATATAGGTTCAGAAGCGAAGTCCAAGTTTGCACGCATTAGTGATTACTGGGATGAGGATAGAGTAGGAAAGGTTGTCAAATTATTGCATGAGTACCAGGATCTATTTCCTACGAAGTTTTCTGAGTTAAAAGGCATTGTAGGTGTTCCAGGCATAATGAGTATCACTTTGAAGCCTGACACGAAGCTTGTAAAACAACGACTGTATAGAATAAACCCAAAATACAAGTAAAAGGTGAAGCAAGAGCTTGATAAGATGCTCACAACTAGAATAATTGAACATGTGGAAGAATCTAAATGGGTGAGCCCGATGGTAGTACATGAGAAGAAGATTAAGGGAGACATAAGGATTTGTGTTGATTTAAGAAAGTTGAATGATGCATGCGTACATGATCTATTTCCAACATCATTCACTGATGAATTTTTAGAGAATGATAGAGGATAGGAGGCCTACTCCTTCACAGATGGGTTTTTAGGTTACCATTAAACGAAGATCACTGAGGAAAAATCCTACTGCCACAATAGAAGCAACCAAGAAGAAGAAGAAGCCACAAAATCCTCCAGTTAGGCAATCACCGAGGAAAATCCCCACGGAACAACAGACTAAGGAGAGAATGGATAAGCTGAAGCAAATGGTGGAGCCCCAACATTTGGATGAGGAAGAAGTGGCTGGCAGAGTAGAGGATATCAGCGCAGACAAGGTGGAACCAATATCCAGGTTGCCACCCTATATGTCAACGTGGAATCCAACCTCAAAGGTGAACAAGTACCAATATGCCCAAAAATTTTAAGGTCTTTACACCCCTGTTACTGGAGGAGGTATCGATTGAGGAAGACTTGCTGGAAAGGTTACCACAACTTCACATGGAGGGCTGGGATCTTAACGGTCGAAGAAATTATCCCCATTTCGAGCCTAGGAAGTATCTGAAATATGTTTAATATGAGGAATATGGAGTAACAAGGGTTGAACCAATGTCGTGGGCAACAAGAATTCAACGAGTTGGGTTGCTGAATATGCTCTATGTTCCACACTTTGGGTGTAGTAACATAAACACAATTTGTGTGCACAAGTTGTTGGCAATAGTACATGATGGGTGTTTTTGGCTTGGGATGAAGATCGCCATTGATGATATGTTAATTAGAAGGATCGGTTTGGTTAATAAATCCCGAGGATATGCCATTAGCTCTATTAGTGATCCGACTATGCATTTTTCCATGAACATTTTGGCTCGTAAGATAATGAGAAAGCATCGAGTGGACGAAGTGTCAGCCCCAATTGAATCTTTAGCTATGCAGTGCAGCAAGGGGGTCCAGTTTAACAAGTTAAGGTATTTATGTCGGGAATTTTTGGATGATTGATGAGAAGCGAAAAAATACGGGAAGCAATTCCACTATGTGTGGTTATTTCTCTTAATCGCACTGAGAGCATGGAGAACGCCGGAAGAGTCACAATTCCCCATTGTGGACCCTGATGTGTGCGAGGTTGTGGGGTATGCCTTGTTATGGGCGTCTAATGAACTGACCTGGGCTACAGAGAACAATTTTTTCTGGGTATTATTTGAGATGGATATGCACACAATGATCAACTAGAAGTCACAGCTATCCCCAATTTTGTTTCAACAATATCATAGCAATTTTTACTTTAACGCAGATTTTCACCATGTATATATCTGTGTGAAGAAAAATTTGGAGGAGGTATGGTATGACCTGGAAAACTTAGTTATTGATGAGGACATCATGCTAATAATAAGCAAGTGGTCTATTAATTGGCTCACTCCAACTAAAGAAGAGCCAAAGTAGGTAGGCACAAGTAAGACAAAGCAAGCCACTGAAGGTGTGCAGACAGAAAAGCCAATGACAATGAAAGATTAAAGGAAGGTGCCTCAGAAAGTAATAATTGACCTTGAGAAGAACATTGTGCAGGAAACAGAGTGAGAAGTTGAACAGGAGGAACCAACCATTGAAGAGGGTGATCAGGGTGGTGAAGACCCTTTTGTGGACACTAAGGAATTTGATTCCTCATTTGTGCTGAAAAGGAAGAAGAAGAAAAGTGTTGGAGGCACATGGAAGAAGCACAAGTAAAACAAATCCACCAGCGCAGAGCTAATGGTCCTCACCGAGGGGGACTTTAATGAAATTGGAGACATTGTCAGAGCTATGATGACGAATATTTGGGGAAACATTGAAGATCGGTACAAGGTAGTATTGGAAGAGGTCCAATGGGGCCTTAAGAAGTTGCAGGTTCAAGTGAGTGTGTCCCAAGCAAGTGTGGTTCAGGTGAGCATGAGTCAAATGAGCATGGTACCTTCAAATTTAGTTAGTACGTAGACAATACTCACAAAAGAGCTCTGAGTTTTACACTTACCAGATGGATCCCTACATTTTGAGACTACAAAAGAGCGAGAGAACACATAGAACTTAAAGAATTTGAGTCTCAATATTACAGTGCTCCCCCTTCAGAAATTGCATGAATTACATAAGGGTGTTATAGATGAACTCAAGGTGTGAGAGAAACGTGCTCTATTGGTCATCAAAGAAGTAAAAATATACAACCAACATATGTTCGACGAGAAGAATAAACAAATCTATGATCATGATGAGGAAGCTGTGTGCAACCAACAACTAGAAGAGGTTATTACTAAAGCATGCAATGAGCTTCTAGAGCTCCAGATCCAGACAGAGGCAACCTCAAAAGAGAAGATTCAGAAGCTTGCAATAGTGGTCAAGGAATAAAAGGTAGAGGTGGACAAAGTTAGATTTGATCTGCAAATGCAGATTACGAAACTCCCGATGAAGCCACAACCTACCACACCACTTGAAGTTCGAGAGAAACATGAAGCTACAATAAAATACGACATGGAAAAAATAGCCATTGCAATCAAGGGATGTGGTTATATTTTTTAGGATACAATGGAGATATAGGCCTCACTGCTGGAGGACCCACATGTGAAAAAGATTGAGGCAAAAATTTGAGACAAACAACTATAGTTCGATGAGCTCAAAGAAACGACGCAGACCCTAGCACCTGTGCAATAGTTTTCCTATCTTCAGGAGGTAACACATCTGGAAGGAAAAATTGATGATTTGTGGTGGAAGCCTATATAATCTCCATGCAAATGCAACCTTGGGAACATGAGGCCCATTAGCTCTCGCAGACAGTGGATAGCAAGTTGAAGAGCATGCATCAGACTCAGAGAACAATCGATCTAGCGATAGAAGGTTTGAAAATAGAGAAGCTCATAGAGGAAGTTCGACAGGCCACAACATAGTGCAAAAAGACACTTCATCCATTGAAGTTGGCATATAGTGGCCTCAAAGTAATGGTTCATGATGTATCGGCTGAGTGACTCGAGGAAGAGTCACATCTTTGTGTTAGGGGCCTGTTTGGTAGGGGTCCCCTAGGTCTAATTTATGTCTAAGTCATGTAAAGTCTCCACATTTTGAGGAGTGGAGCATAATTCTCGTAGAGTTATAGGAGTCAAATGGGCTTTAGGGTGGGTAAAAGCCCCTTATTTTGTAAATGGATGGGATAAGTTCAACTACTTTGAGCTCTACCCATGGTTTGCATACCATGGTATTGTAAGTGAAAAAAGATATATAAATGATGTCTTAGTAAGTAAAAGGCATGTTTTGTTATGTAATGTTACGGTTTTGGGTCTGGAATTGATATATCTTTCTGTATTCAGGCGAAGGGGAAGGCTCCTACAGTTGTGTGGACAAAGACCTTAGTACGTCTGCAGCTGTGTGTGTAGGCCCCTACAACTGCATGTGAAGGGTTAGAAAGATTGTATCTGTGAAGATTTGAGATAATAAAGAAGAATTTGGAATGGATCTATGTATTTTCATATGTTCGTGTAGTTTCTGTATTTCTGCATAATTAGGGTGCACTTTTGTATATTTCTTCTATAATTGCATTGCGAAGGTTAAAAAATTGTTCTCTCTATTACATGTACTGGGGTCTTGTTGCAACTTTTGAATGAGTGTCCACACATTTTCATCATTCATCCATTCATACCTTGCTTTAGTTATCCAATCAGGTTGGACAATAGAAATGGCACAAAAAAATGCTTCCATATCCTCATCCTTTCTTGAGAGTGCATCTACAACAACATTTTGCATCCCTTTTTTGTAGATGATTTCAAAGTCATAACCCAACATCTTTGTGACCCATTTTTGTTGCTCTTTTGAATATAATATTTGTTCCAAAAAGTATTTAAGACTATCATGATCTATTTTTGCCTTGAAGTTTCTTCCCATCAGGTAAGGTTACCATTTCTTTAGTGCATGTATTATTGTCAACATTTCCTTCTCATAAATAGGTTTTTGTAAATAATTTCCTTTGATTGGACGACTTTCAAAAGAAATGGGTCTTCCTTCTTGCATTAAAACAACACAAATTCCATTTCTTGAGGTATCACATTTCATAATAAATGTTTTTGTGAAGTCTGGAATAGTTGAGACTGGTGCTTGGCACATTGCCTCTTTAAGATGTTCAAAGGCTTTAGTTGCTTCTGGAGTCCAAGGAAATGCATCTTTCTTCAGTAATGTTGTTAGAGGTGTTGTTATTCTCCCATAATTCTTAACAAACTTGTGATAATATCCTTTCAAACCGATAAATCCTCGAGATGCTTTATAGTTGTGAGGATTTTCCATTCCTTAATGCCTTCATTTTTGTTAAAGTCTACCTTAACACCCTTATGAGATAAAATATGACCCAAATATTCCACCTCCTGCACTCCAAAGAAACATTTGGAGGCTTATGCACATAATTGTTTCTCTTCCAATAGTTTGAGCACCTTTTCAACATGTTGAACATGATCCATCCAAGGCTTTTTATAGATTAGTATATCATCAAAAAAAACTAACACAAATTTTATAAGGAAGGGTTTGAAAATGGAATTCATCAAACCTTGAAATGTGGAAGGTGCATTAGTAAGGCCAAAAGGCATGACCAAAAATTCATAATGACCCTCATAATTTTTTAATGTTGTTTTCATAATGTCTTCAATATTCATTCTATTTTTATGATATCCTAAATGAAGATCCGAATTGGTGAAGTAAAATTTTCCATGTAATTGATCCAACAATTCGTCAATGAAGGGATTAGCAAATTTATCTTTAATAGTAAGATTGTTGAGTTCCCTATAATAAAGATGCATACACCATGATCCATCCTTCTTGTGCACCAATACTACTAGAGCAGAGAAAGAACTTTGACTAGGTTGAATTATATCGGCCTCTAGCATTTCTGCAACCATATGTTCATTTTCACTCTTTTAGGCATAGGGATATCTGTAAGGCGTAATGCTTGGAGGAACACTTCCTGGAATCAAATGAACAACATGATCATTATCATGAATAGGTGCAAGGCCTTTGGGATCCTCAAATACCTTGGAATGATTGTCCAAGGCTTTTTGGAGATTTTGAGAAATAGACTATTTAGATGTTTGAATCTCTAGTGAGCATAATTTTTTAATTATGCCTCATTGTTATTTCTTTATAAGATTTGTCAGACCATCAGAGTTTATTATATTTCCTAGTTTCCCTATGATACCCCTTAATTCAACTTCCTTTCCTTCCCAAAAAAAATTCAAGAAAAGTTCTTGAAAATTAAAAGCTATCGTCCTCAAAGATTCTAACCATTAGACTCCTATTACAACATCAACACCACCCATTGAAATAGAAAGCATTGGACTATTCAATTCAAATTCCCCCATGGTTAGCTTGATATTATGAAACTTTCCAGAGAAATTTATAGTTCCTCCATTTGCAACCATCACTTGACACTCTGGTGCTGGATATAGGAAGCAATTCAATTCCTTGCCTATATTACAATGAATAAAATTATGGGTACTACTTGAATCAATGAAAACTATTACCTTTTTATTCTTGATATATCCTTCTATCTTGAGAGCTTGAGGAATGGTAATTCTTGCCAATGCATTACAAGATATGTCCAGATTCATTTCTTCTTTATTTGGGGTTGGTTCGTGGTGTTTATCCTCCTCTTTTGATGTTTATTTTTCCTTTTATTTCTCCTCTTCACAATCTATGTAAAATAATTTCTTCTCAACATAATTATGAACTTTAGTGTATTTACTATCACAGATGTAAACAAACATATTTTCTATTTTCTCTTCCAATTATTGTGGTGTCAACCTTGTTGGTTGTGGAACGTTAGGAGTAACAACACTTCCATATTTAGAGTTGTGAGTGGTATACTTCCTTTTTTCCATAATTTTGTTTTCAACTTTTCTTGCCATTGTGAATGCCTTCTCCAATGAACCAGGTTCCCAAAAGAGAACCTCATGTTGGATGTTATACTTTAGAGTCACTATGAAGGCATCAATCCTACGCTCCTCTAGAATATCACTTACCCTGATATTTAATTTTTGGAATTCCTCAATGTGCTCGCCATTAAACCCTTTTGTTTGATATTTATCAATTGGATAAAGAAGATGTTTCTCTTTGTATCCTCATAATGTGCTATAATTTCCTCCATAAAAATTGACCAAGTTACAAGTGGTTTATGAGAACAAATCCATCAATACCATACAAATTTATTGGGTTCTAAATATAAAGATGCAATGCATACCTTTTGTGTGTGTTGTACATAATTTAGATCAAAATATTTCTACATCTATAGTATCCATATTCCTAGACCCTTTTCATAAAACTTCCTCATATATATCTTTGGAATGTGGTGGTTCTTAAACCCCACATTAGAGTATCTAAAATCATAATTTATATTCCTTTTGTCCTCATCAATATTTTCATGGAGTACCTTGTCACCATTAGGAAGAATTTCTTCTAACAACTTTGTCAAACCTTCTTTCAAACCTTCTATGTCTACTTTTAAACCATTCTTCAAACCATTCATCCTAGCTTCCATGTCTACTTTTAAATTATCTTTCAAACCTTCCATTTTTCCTTTCGTTTTTGTCTGTAAACCATCCATCTTAGATTCCAATTCATTGTTTGTTATCCTTTGCGAGAGTGAAATTTCTTGCACTTGGTCTCGTAATTTTGATATATCCAGTTCATTTTTTGGTACTCTTTGCGAGAGCGAAATTTGTTGCACTTGGTCTCATAATTTTGATATATCATGTTGTAATTCTTTCCTTTATTCGTGTGTCATAGTAGATATTTTTGGTTGCTTACTAGGTATATCCATTTTTTTGTTTCGAGGCATTTTGGAATCAAACAATGATATCTATGCATCACTATGCCTTTTGAATCACTTCAAATTGGTTTCTTAAATAAAATTTATGCAATTTTGTTTTTTAAATACACACCTTTTTCCTTGTTTTTGGAGCTAGATATTGAAACTATTGTATCTATGTAATTTGAGCTCTCCTAGATCTGAAATTTGGTCCTGTGGTATCCCTTCGAGTCTTCTTTCTAACGCCACAAATCGAACCAAAATTGGATTCTTCAAGATAAATTATGCCCAATCTCCCAAGATGGTTTGATTATGGACTGGTTCAGTAGAGATAAATTGTACGGAGTGCCACATGTCACCATTTTAACCTTTGGCCCTAAAAATGATATAAAAAATTACAATCCATTCACTTTTGGTAAATTTTTACAAAATTAAAATTTGATGCTTAGAGAGAAGGTTATGATAATTTTCTCTAGGTCACCTATTTGAAATTGAATTCTATGGCTTACAAAAGCCATAACTTCTTTGTACAATATCTCAGAAACTATAGCGAACCAAGATCTGAAATTCCTATACAAAGTTCACCAACATTTTGGCTCCATGTGGTTGCATTTTCAACTTCTGAAACTTTGTAGAAAAAAATTATAGTGAAAATTTTGAGATGACTTGTTTGAAGCAGTGAAACCCTAGAATCCAAAGCTCTGATATCAAATGTTATGCAACCAGCTCATAAAATAGAAGAAACAATAGATCAATGAATTTAAAAAATTTCCTCTTCGAGGGGAAAACATCCTTTACATTACATAAATGAAAAATTCTTGGATGATGCAAATGATAATACCTTCTTTCTATATATAGGACTCTAATGGGTCACAATATAATCAGAGCCTACACAACAATAATAATGTAAGGGCACAAAAATAACAATAGTGGCCTTCTATGGGGAAAAAAATAACAATATGAGGGCTACATTAACAATAACAATAAAGGGGAATACACTATTATTATAGGGACCTAACATTACTATTGTCCACATTATTTAAGGATGCACATGTATACACCCGTAAATGTTCCTTTTTTTTTAAATTTGTTGGTCGTGATAAGAATTTGTCCACCCCATTGTAGTCCATTGTTGTTGAAGAGCCTTTTCAACGATGGGTATTAGACATTATTGGTGAAATTTTCCACACTGAATGAAGTAACACTGATATATATTAACTGCTACATATTACTTTTCTCACCATTGAAACAAGTGAATGAGAAATAATTATTCAACTTCCTTAAGAAAAATATCATCACCAGGTTTAACATTCCCACATATCTCGTTTTTTATAATGAAACTTACTTTTCATCGCTAAAACTTTATGATTTTTCGTTAGATAATGGTATTATTTTAAAGCATTCATCTAATTATTACCCATAATGAAATGATTTAGTGTAGTCTTCCAACAATAATTTAATTTGCATCATCAAGAAAACCATTTACTCTGAGCAAAGGTACTAGCATAATGCTTTGTTGAATTCTTTATGGGTTGACTGTGTCACACCAAAACACTCTCTAAATACTTCACCTTACTTTCTTGGGTACAGAAAATAATTTATCCTTCCTCTCAACATACCTCCCAACCATTCAACTTTCTTAAGAGTCCCAAGGAAAACCATGTCTTGTTTTTCAAAGTAGGAGAGACACTCCCCTGAAGTTAGAGAAAGAAAGGTAGAAAGCAAAATAAAATTTTGCTATGCATCAATATTATATCAAGCATTGGTTTGAGAAGAAATATTCTGAGAACAAGGAGTTTAGTGTGGGAGACCTATCCCATGAAGAGAAAGGTAAACACACCAAATTCCAATCCCTATGGATCAAACCCTTTGTTGTGCAGAAAATTCTTGGTCACCGTGCCTATCACTTCAATATTTAGATGGGAAGATGGACTCACTTCATATCAATGGCCAAGATCTCAAGCAATATTTTCAATATCATCCTAGGGTTATTTCCTTGCCTATCTACATATTTCTCTCCTTGTTCTTTTGTTTATCTGCTTTCATGTTATGTTGTGTCTTTCTTATCGTTATTTTGTTTTCATTAGTCATTTGAATAAAAACTTGTTTAAAAGTGTTTTTTCTAGTTCTAATGGACGTGGTGAAAGTTTTAAGGGCTTTGTGACGTACAACAACATTTGGTTAACTTCCAGTCCATCTTCTTTGTCTTGGTTTGATATCTCTAAGGTCAATTATGTCAAGATGGAAAATGTGATACATTGGAATGGAAAACTTTGAGCTAACCATGATGCTCGCATCCATTTTGGGATCTTCATTCCTTTAATTGGTAATATAATTGAATGGTGTTTGAAATTTTGATACAATAAAGTAGAGGGAAAGGGAAAAACTAATGATGGGCATATTAATCATAAAGATATATAACAATCTCTAAAGGAATAACCTCTCTTGCTCTCAATAAATTGAGATCCCTCTTCTGGCCTAGTGATATAAATGTCGATAAAATGCCAATGAGCATATTGAAAATAAAATTAAGGGTGAAAGAAGAGAAAGGCTTCCTGCACAGGGAGGTAAAGAAAATAACTTCGTTGGGTACTGAATAGGCTCGTTAGCAGTGAAGAAATTCTTTTTTTCATGTTGTGACTTTGTCGGGGTACTGAACAAGCTTGCTAGCAGTGGAGAGACACTAGAGATGAAATAAAACATATGATCATTTCAAACTCACAACTACATATGACCCTCTTCTTGGATCCAAACAATTTTGATATGGTAAGCTTTGGGAATATTTGTTCAAAAAATAAAGGGATGGAAAAGACTAAATCCATAACTAAGATAAATGGGGAGGCTAAGGAAATCCACACAATGAATAAATACTTCCTAAAATACTAGACCCTGTGCATAAAGCTAGACCAAAGTAGAGAAGCTAAGGTTCTTCCAGTGATTCGCCAAGTATTGTCGGTGCTACAACACCCTCCAAATTTTGGCCTATATTGAAATTTTTGAGCCTACCTTTTACCATGTGAGCTGTCATTTCTAGTTGTTAGAGTCATACCATATTTTCTTTCTAAGTTTCTAAGTCTCTTTTCAAAGGTATTCCAAGTGTTTTCTTTTGTTAAGGGAAGTGTCGTACTTTGTGAAAGGGAGTCATAAAGACATTTTTAATAGAAAATTCTGATGCTTTCTCTTGTACCAATGAATTATATCTATCATACAGATATGCAATGGATTCACTCCTAAAGTATTGTGCACTTTCTTTTCGTAATTGACACTTTTGTCACAGAGTGTATCTTAAGCATTGCACTTGCAGGTAAGTATCATTTTGTTATTGTTTCAATGGATGTATTTTGATTTTGGGTTTTAAGTGTTTCATTTTCAAGTAGTTGATACTTTGTAATTTTTTGATCATATTTAGGTCTTGTTATATATCTAGTTTCATCTCTATCTCACTTATCCCACACTTAGCCAATTTATGAAGTTATCTTTCCTTTGAAAACTATGTGACCAACCACTCCTCATCTTGCCTCCCTGAACTATGCACTATGTAGTCTCAAACTCCAGCCAGTCATCCTTTCTTCTTAGAACTATGCACTACATAGTCACTTCTCCAAGGACTGTGCATTGTGCAATCCCAATGACCAATCCCTACCTCATGTCCTTGCCAATTCCACAATATTTCCCAGCCAGACCTCCACTGCACACTATGCATTCTCAGTCAATAGTTAGGCCCTTCCTTAGTCCTTAACTCCTTCAACTGCACAATCTATTTCCTTCTATAACTATGCACTATGTAATCAAAGTGGAAAATCCTATCTCAATACGTCATTAACTCCCTCAATTGTGCAATTTTTCCTTCCTAGTCCTAAACTATTATGAACTATGCATTTATAGTTACTAGACCCCACTCCCTGCCTCTTTATCTTATCTAATGCACAATATCTGAGCCTACTCCTTAATCTTGCACTCTATCTCAACTCAATCATCATATTTTATGTGAAACAAAGTAGACAAGTAGATTTGGGACTGATGTCGTCCTGTCATGAGTGAATCCTAATTGTAGGTGCTAGTACCTTGACTTGACATGAGGATGCCAAGGAGATTATACAAGGGGACACTTTTGAAGCTAAAGGAACAAAGAGATCATAAATAAAAGAGATGAAGAAACACTAGATCACTACATAAAAATTAACATCAAAATCACATGGAGTATTATATATCATCCAAGCCTATTGGAGGATGAATTTGAAGTACATGCAAGATATATCATGTAGATACAAAGATGGCAACAAGATGATAAGCTTGACACATCACCATGAAGTTCCATGCCATCATTTCCAAGTCATGGAATTTCCAAGTGTCATCTTGAGAGTCAATGTGTCACTGTATGTTGGCTTGATGGGGCCTGACCCAAGTTCAGAAGTGTTTTAGCCAAACAAATCCTGCACTACCGGCCCTTTCAGCAACAATCCATGGAGCGTGGACTAAATTCTCATCTGAGGTAGTATGGGAGGGTGTTGGAACCAGGTTTCCACACCCTAGGGATGTCTTGATGAGGACTAGAAGGTTCGCGAACTGATCTGCGCACTCGTGCTACTTTGCGCAGCTGTCTAGCCTTCGCATAGCTTGGTGACGAGGCCCTTCTTAGATTCTTATTATTAAGTATTTATTATATATCTGATCTAGTTCTTAAGGTCTTTACTCAAGCATTCAACAAATATAACTAGTGTGTGCAACCATAAATCTTACAGATATGTAGAAATTCAAAACATAAGCATAAACATATAGATCCGTGATCAAATGCATGATAATTCAAAAACACTTATCTTTATTACTCTTTAGTTCATTACAATTAGATCCACCCCATGCATTCAGCTACAGGGTTCCGCACACACAGCTGCGGACTCTACAAAGCCTCTGTGCACATAGCTGCAGAGCCTACTCTAACTATTACCACACTCGGCTTGGACTTACAGACTCAAAGCGAATATTGCATTCAAAAACCCATAATGCCTCAGATCTTCACCAAAAGATACCTTCTACACTTAGAGCCTCACTCTATTTATACATTCCCATGGTCCGCGAACCATGGGCAAGCCGACACATTGTAGATTAACTTACCTTATTTTAGGGCATACTACCCTTAGATTTGACCCATTACATTTCATGCTTTGTGCACTTCGCGGATATTTTACAATGTTACTACCCAAAATTGTGGGTTTTAAACCCCATAACGGTTATGTGGGGCCTCCGCTACCAAACAGGCCCCCAACACAATCATCATGACTCTTCCTGAGTCACTTGCCAGTGCAGCAATATGCGCTTCCAAGGCGTCGCGGTCCACCATCACTATGAGTCACGCACTATGTTTTGCTGCTCCCACCTTGTCTTCTATAACTCATCTTCAAGCTCCTGCACCATTACCGCTACTAATTCGCTTGACCGATGATGCTCATTCTGCTCTACTCAGTTAACACAGAGTGACCCCTCATAGGATTGTAGCTCTAGCTGAGGCACCAGAGGCGAGAATTCTTTGTGCCACAATAGCAAGTTTCCACTTTCTGGTCCACTATATGCACTACCTGCTACAACTTGTGTTGCATTTTTGCAAGAGATAAGTTGTTGTCTGCGAGATACCAATCGTCAAGGTGCATCAGAGATGAACTGTTAACTACAATTCCACCATTTATCTCCATATTCACTATCTTTCCCTTATCTTTCATGGTTCACCAACCATCCCATGGTTTAGGCAGCGGCATCTGGACCAGTTCTGCTTCATGTCTGAGAATTTCAGGTACATCCCTTACCGTCAGTGCTAAACTTGGTGCAACGTCTGCGGCTATTCACATCACACCATCTAGAAGGTCCTGCATCTCCATTGGCCATATTAAAACCCCCGGGCCTATTCCTTAAGAATCGACAATCAACAATTCCATACCGATTGGAAGGCACAATAGCTTACTTCTCTCGATACCATAGATCGTTCGGTGGATGCCCCCTGCGATTTATAGACGTGTTGAAATTCAAATTCAGTCGTTCCCTCCTTTACTGGCACATTAATGTTAAATCTACAGTAGATCGTTCCGGATCTGGCTCGTACTTCGTATCTTAATTGCCCATCACCCGCTCCTTTTTGCCGTAACTCAGACATCTTGTCATGAACAGTGACAACAACGGTCACCTCCGTGTTTACCCACATGGCAGCGCAGCCTCTTCTGTGTGACCATGATCCTGATGACCGATTGGCCCTGCACGGAACTTCCTTTCTGTGCAGCTCTCCTGTAGACTAGTTTATAGTCCCGCGCCTCCTTTCAACTACTTGGAGTGCTGAGACTGTGCTTTCCACAGATAGTCAGGTGGTTGCACCCCACGTGCAAGACTTCTGCTTCCCTGCTAGCCTGGTCTATGGGAACCCTTCAAGTACCTTTGTATGCAGTAGCATGTCACGTTCTACACTCTTTGGTTTAGTAAGGTGCGGTTGCATCCATGATAGCATGGTCGCAGCTTGTTCTAATGCAGTAGTAGGGCTGGCCAGGCCTAGTCCCCTTAGTTTCGCGTAGTCCACTTGTGCAACTCCGGTGTTCAGTTTGTTGATTTCTTCGTCCAATATCATGCGTTTACTTCTCAGTCTTGCCCATTCTTCATTGAGTTTGTGAAGTTTCAAGCTCTCGTGCCGAATGGCTTCCTGTAACTGTCGAATTCCTTTAGCCCGGTCCGTGCATCTTGCCCGAACTGCAGGGGCTGCAGCCTAGGGAGATTCTGTTATCCTCCTGATTTCATCTCATCTTATAAATGATAGGGTCACCTTCACACTCCTCTTTTTTCTTATGGTCCTATATTCCCATCGAACCCTTGGTACATGTAGATTCTTATTGGTTTGTTTTGTCTCGCGAGCTTTGTTCGGGCCCCCACCTGTTTTTTTTATTGCTTTGTTGCGAACGACTAGCAGATTCTAATTTTTGATCCTTAGTTAGGTAGGCGGTTGTAAAACATACATTTGCATCCTATGCTGCTGGTGGATGCTCAACCTGCTTCATCCTCCAAACTGTACACGCACCTGCCTTCTACATTCGCGCCAGGTCCTCGTAGTCTTCTGATAGGTATTCCACCCCTATGCAGTTGTCACGCACCGTGTTGTTGTTTGCGCACCATGCCACTTCCATTCCTGTATCATCTTTACACAGTGGTATACGGGTTCCTCCATGGTCGTTGTTCCCTCATCGGTCGATGGTTCCCTTGCTTTGGTTGTCATGCGTCACAGTGATCTAACCATCATATTACAATTCAGCGTTGTTACTTCATGCAATTGGTTCTGCCATCGCTCTATCTCTTCATCTGAGTCCGACGTGCAGGAACTATTGCGTTCCCATGAGATTCTCCCATCTGTTTTTGGATTCACCCGATCCTAGTATTGCACTATTATCTAGTAGATGCATTCCAATTCATCATCACTGTCGTCATTGCGCACAGATTTAGTGTATCGCGATCCTTCGACTGGGTCCAATGGAACTACTACACGTAGAGACTTTTTCTCAAATATCATTTTTCGTCTCTTTAGGTTGATGAATCCATTCATGTTCGTGGCCCAGTCTATCCCTAACAATGCGGGGTAAGGGTTACTATCATCCATAATTTCTATTACCTCAAAAGTTGTTTGTGTGCTTGCGCCTTTGATGTCCACTATGACTCCTTGCAATCTCCCCATGGGCAAGATCTTCTATTGGTTCGCCATCCATAATTAAATAGGAGACCATTGTAATGGGCCTACCCATGCATTCCTATGTCTATTTAGTTAGCACATTTGCATCCAAAGCTAAGTCTAGAATGACCTGATCCATCTCAAAGTCGCCAATCTGAGCTGTCAATCGTATTTCTTGCTCGATGCACAAAGTATGCTTTCCTAGCTTTTAGACCATGCGTGGTTTGCCCGACCCAACGCACCTAGTTATTAGCTCATGTAATCCGTTAACTACTTTATTGTCCCATAGCAGCTTCATGCATGTCCCTAAAAAGGCAGTTGGCATAGAGGGATCCATTTCCTGTTTAGTTTGATCCTTACTACCTAAAGTAGAGGCCTCCGTGAAGCTCTTCTTAGCTTCCATAAATGTCTCCTTCACGCGTTCTAAGTCAAACTCCGGTTGCTTTGTAGGGGCCTTACGTACCCATGTATTTTCCTTAGGGTGCTTCCCCTTCTCTTCCCCTATGGTTGCATCGCTTCTGAGCACCATGTTCACGTTGTGGTCTTCTTCGCGCGGTTTAGATCTCATCATTTGGATGTTCTGCGTTGGAGTAGTTTGAAGCACTCCTTTCTAATGCATCTGTGCAATTAGAGTGGGGCAATCTACCACTTCATGATCAAAGTGATAATAGTACGGAAAAAATGTTATGGCTGGGTTCATACAGTCATGCACGTAGTGCCCAGGTCCTCCAAAATTGTAGCAGATTAACTGTCCCCTACCTAGTCTAGGTCCATTCCTCCCCATACTCATCCTTGCCCCTGGAACCCACTACGTGCTATTGCTATGGTTGGATCCTGATCTAACGCTTCAGTCTACATCCTGTAGGCAGGTGTGCGGTCGATCAACAATTCATAACTCTAACAGTCTCATTCATCGTGGCCCACCAATCTACAAAAGTTGCAAAATAGTTTATAAGGTGTCTGTGTAAACTTCTGCAATAGATGACGTTTGTCTGTTGTGTGCTTTCCTCCCACCTGACAGATCACGCACCAGAGCACAGGTGTCATGCTGGGTCCTCCCTGCACCTCCGGTCTCAACGGCATTGGCCTTCCCCCTGCCAAATAGTTCACAAATACTAGAAAATGATCTTTATCGTGGCCCTGGCTTCTACATTTTATGCACCACACTTTTTCCAGCGCTTCTGGCCGGGGCGCCCTATCCTGTTTCAAATTTTGCATCTCCAAGCATAGGTTTTGTAGTGAAATGTGGATTTTTTGAACTCCCAACCCAGGATCCTATATTGGGGTTTCATGCAACCTCATTGCTATCTCTAATGCTTTAGCCTGGGTTGAGATCTTCTGTTATGACAGCGTTGTCCTCAGATGTGGCATCAAATATGCCACAAACCACACGCAGTGTTGCCTATCCGACAACATCATGTTAGCCTCATGAATTGTACTCTTCAGTCTCTGATCCAGATCCCAAGGGGTTTCACTTGGAAACATCATGATCTCCTTGAACCCAACGATCGACTGCATCTCTGATTTCGGCTACCTAAACTCTTTGTTCAATGCATCCCGTATTTTTTCTATTCTGGCATTTGGATGATCACTAGAGTGATTGATATACCACATCAACACACGATCCTGCAGCGTGCTCACTAAAGTAGCTTTTTTATGTTATCATCCATAATGCCTTGGGCTTCCCATACTGCCTTGAACATGAACCAGAACTGGTCTAGTTCCTCATTTCCTACGCCTCTAAATATAGGCAACTTGATCGCACTTGCCATTCCAACCCTTGGAGGTGGTGGAGGTGGTGGGGTCGGTGAAGATGGGGGTGATGCGAGTGGTGGTGTTAGCAGAGATGATATTTGAGGAATGCATTGCCTTATCAAACTGATTACACTCCTTGGCGAAGCCCAAGTATGCCCTTCCTTGTCCTCTCGTGGAGGCAAAATTAACGGACTGTTTCCTAACCCTTCGATAAGCCCTCCCACTCCACGTCGTTCCACTCATCAATGGATTCGCATAACCCGTTTTTCACATAACAACATTTTAATCTAGGTATTCAATGATTTGATGTACTCACCTCATGGTCCCTTGAGAAAATTTTGCTTAGCCTCGCCGTAGCACACAGTTGTGTCTATTGCGAACTCAGTGATAAACCCTCTTATTATCCGATCTAGCCAATAATATACCACTCGTGCGATTTTAACTTCATATGCCTCTAGTCGACACACTAGCTCTAGGGTCCACACAATGGGCTATTCAAGTTTGCACCTTCCTTGACTGTTAGCTAGCCTCGCGATCCACTCATACAGTTTCGACGAGAAAGACGTGAAGAAGATCTTGTGGATTTCCTTGTATATATAACGATCCAACCACCTCTTCTTAGATATCTGTGGGGTTTTGTTTTCCTGTACCACGAACTCGTGCAACGTTTGATACAATGAATCTTCAATATCTTTCTTCGTAGGGTTCTAGCATTCTGACATCAGACATCCCTTAGGCAGATCCCAGTCCCAGTAACGGAACCATTTGTTGGCTTGATGGGGGTTGACCCAGGTTCAGAAGTTTTTTAGCCAAACAATCCCACACTACCAGCCCTTTCGGCAACAATCCACGAAGTGCGGACTGAAGTCTCACCCGAGGTAGTATGGGAGGGTGTTGGAACAAGGTTTCAACACCCTAGGGATCTCTTGATGAGGACTGGAAGGTTCGCGAACTGATCTCCACACTCGCACTACTCTGCACATTTGTTTAGCCTTTGCATAGCTCGGCGACAAGGCCCTTCTTAGATTCTTATTATTAAGTGTTTATTATAGATCTGATCTAGTTCTTAAGGTCTTTACTCAAGAATTCAACAGATATAACCAGTCTGCGCAACCATAAATCTTATAGATATGCAGAAATTCAGAACATAAGCATAAACATATAGATCTGTGATCAAATGCACAATAATTCAGAAACACTTATCTTTATTACTCTTCGGTTCATTACAATCAGATCCACCCCGCACACTCAGCTGCAAGGGTCCGTGCACACACCTGCAGACTCTACCAGGCCTCTACGCACATAGCTGCAGAGCCTACTCTAACTATTACCACACCCGAAGCGGACTTACAGACTTAGAGCGAATATTGCATTCACAAACCCATAATACCTTAGATCTTCACCAAAATATACCTTCTACACTTAGAGCCTCGCTCTATTTATACATTCCCATGGTCCACGGATCATGGGCAAGCCGACACATTCTAGATTAACTTACCTTATTTTAGGGTGGACTACCCTTAGACTTGACCCATTACATTTCGTGCTTTGCACACTTTGCGGATGTTTTACAATGTTACTAACCAAAATTATGGGTTTTAAACCCCATAACCGTTACGCGGGGCCTCCGCTACCCAACACTATATTTTGCCACATAATTTTGGATGTAATATGTAATTTCCAAAAAATATGAAAATGTAAAGTGCACCGAAGCCCAAGGGTCACACAAAATGCAAAGAGTCATGAGGGAAGCTCAAGAGTCACAAGTGAGGTGGAGAGGCACCTCATTTGTTATATATACACCCTCATAGCTCAACCAAAGGACTTTTCACCTTGGATTCTCTAGCTAGGTATAGGAGATAATATTATTATTTTGAGAAGCAAGTAGTTGCTTAATGTTCCACTATTGGAACTAGTGTTGTATCATTCTAATGATGTATCTTGAGACTTTCACTTTAATGATTTGAATCTCTTGAAGCTGACACTTTTCATGCATATGTCATGAATTATTATAAGATTATTCTTTCATTCTTTTTGGTATATGTTTATGTTAACACATACTAATGGAAATGAACTATTTTGTTGGCCTTAGTATGCATATTTGAAATGTGTGATTCTTATTCTTCATGATCATTGTTTCTTTGTGAACTATTTCGCAAGATTGTTAACAATTCATTTAGATTTATGTGTGTCTATTTATTAGGATAGTACTATTACTTTTATCTTAAAGACTCACTTCCTTTTCCTTTTTGTGAGAGAACCATAATACACTTTGTAAATGAATACATCACAAAGCTAACCTAGTTGTTTATCTCAAAAGTACATGCATTTCTCTTGTGCCATTTATTGCGTTGCAGCCAAGGAAAACCTTTAAGATAATGGAAACTCACCTTATTTTTTGGTTGGGTCTCCTACGCCAAACGATGTGAGGTCTAATTGGTGTTGAAAATGTAACTAGTTTTGGTCTTCAGAATTATTGTTCTACTCATTTAAATATGTATCCTATGTAACAAAAAAAAAAAAAAAGGAAAATTATTATTATTATTATTATTAAAAAATGGGTTTCATACTCTTTATTGATGGTCTTCTAGGTAAAAACATGTTCTTCATGCTCTAAGAGTTTTTTATTTCTTAGGATTTATTATCATGAGTCAAAGGAGTCAACATCATGTTTATAAGACCCTTACGGGAAAAATGTAATTTTAAAAAGAATTATTTTTTAGTCTTGAAAGTCCTGGAAACTCCAAAATTACAAGTTAGCCCCAACAATTACAAGTTGGCCTAAAGGAGGGAATTCAAACCCATGGAAAGATTATATAAAGAAGTAATTCGACCACATTTAGCAATCACTCATCCACAAGTTTCATTTATCAAGAAGGAAGTTTGACCTGTATTTGGGAGAAGCAAAAAAGGAAAGAGAAGGTATAAGAAGCAAGAAGAATCCAAGAAGGAAAAATATATATTTTTATCTTTATCTCTATCACACGTGTGAAGTTTTGGGGTTTCTGGTGTTGCAGAAGGGGGTCAAAAGTATAGGAGGACAAAGTGCAATATCTTGTAGCTAGAAGGAAGAATACCCTATGTTGACCTCGTTGACCTTAGGATAGGTTGTCTTTCTCTAGGAAGTTCAAAGGAGGATGATAGATTAGGATTTACATAGTAGGTTTAAGGCCAAAATTTTAGGATCAAAGTAGTAGTACAAGTTGTAGTATTGAAGCTGGCAAGTCGAAGTTGTACTATTTAAGTTGGTTGGTGCAAAATTAGAGAAAGAATTGTTGGGTGGTTGACTTGGTACTTGGAGAAGGACTTGGTCTAAGGTTTGGGTCTTTGTGTGTCAATTGAAGCAGATTCTATAAGAAGCAAAGAGTTTTCCAAGTTTCCCCTTGAAGGGGTTTTTCCCTAGATTAGATCCTAACTTGTATGTCCTCTATTGTTGCTATTTTTGTTCTTGATATTTGTTTGATGAAATATCTAAATAAAGAAAAAAAGAAGACTAACTAAGTTCATAAGAAAATAATAAGTTTAAGGAAAATAAGAACTAATATCTTCCACTTTGAATTTTCCAACATGGTGTTAGAGCTAAGGTGAGCAAGGAAGGTAGTTGGAAGGACACTAGAAGAAATTACTTTTTAAGGGGAAGGAAAAAGGAAACTCTTAAGGAAGGCCTAAAGAAGAAGACTTCAAGAAGGATTGTCTCTTTAATGGATCTGATTAAAAACTCATTTAAGTAAGCATTAAAGTATCGTATCATTCATCACTCTTGGAAGTTTTTGTTGGAGGAATCCTAGGGAACATCTTTGAAGGAAGTCTTTTTATAGATATTGAAGGCATAAATAAGGTTGGAAACATCATCAAGTAGAATCTTAGTTATCAAGTATGTATAATATTATTACATCATGTTTGAATCTATAGGTCATATGGGTTATTTCTACAAGGATAGAAATGAGCTCATTGGAGCATCAAATTATCTAGCATGAAAGAAAATTATTGACCCGATACTCACAGAACAAGAAGTAATGGAGTATGTTACTAGGGAAACCATTGATCCTAGTAAATAAAAGACACAAGAAATAACAAAGTACAAGAAAGGGGATGTAAGGGCACAAATGATCATAGTTGAATCCATTAAATTTTCTCTTGTTCCATTTGTTGCAAGCTTGTAATCTTGCAAGGCTATGTATGACAAGCTAGTGAACTTGTACTTTGTAAGTACATCAGGACAAAATATGTCTTTGTAGAATAATTTATATATAATTCATAAATCAAAGGATTATGGCATCCTTTCTCATGAAAGTCTCTTAGCTAATAGACCATCTGCAAGGAATGGGGAAATAATTTCCGATTTGGAAGTAACCATCTAAAATGCATTGCCACCAGAATGAAGCAGTTTTGTAACAAGAATCTACTCCAAGAAATATTCAACTCCTTTTGATGAGTTGTGGGCTCAATACATCCTAGAAGAATCAAGGATCAAGGTAAAATATGACATAGGATTAGATGAGTAGCCTCAAGCCTTTTTAGCCTAAGTCAAGAAGACAAATAAGGGAAAGTTTGGAAAGTCCAAGAATAAAGACATGTCCAAGGTTCAATTCTTTAAGTGAAATGAGTTTGGAAAACTTAAGAGAGATTTCCCAAGACAACAAAACAACAAAAGAAAGGAAAGGAGTGAAGCTCATGTAGTCGGGGCAATGGAAGAGTCTGAGAAGAAGCAATAAGGCAGTCCATTTGGCAAGTTCTTTATATAGAATATTCTTTCCTTTATATTGTATGCATTTTTAATCTTGATTATGTATATCATCATAGAGAGAAGCATATGATAGTGACATGTCTAGAATTTACATATGTAACTTTTTTTGAAGAGATCATATGGGTAGATGGATAGATAGACCATTATTTGCATAATGTTCATCTAAGTATTATCTAATATTATGTTATAAGTTTTCATCTTTCTTATTTGGATCATCATGATTCAAGAAGGACCATCATTTTCAAGGTCCTTGGGAAGAGCATGATGACAAGGTTAGTAGACATTCCATGTAATGTGGGATCAATATTGTTAAAGGGATGAAGGAATGTAATGGGTTAGGTTGCAAGATCACTTTAGGGAATATAGATAGATGATTGGATGAAAGAATATGAATGAATGATATGTGTAATACTTTGGATAAGGTTCATTTTTGTATAATCTTGTGAAACGAAAGTTGGTCATAAAATATGCTTAAGTATATGATATATGAAGCTTGAAAAAGAAGAATTTGAACTACTATCAGATGGAAATAGAATTAAGAATTTATAGATAATATATGATAATGATAAGCATCCAATATAATCTCTGGAAGAAAATTTTAACTTGGTGTTTTTGCTACTACAACACCCTCCAAATTTTTTCTATATTCAAATTTTGGATCCTACCATCCATTATGTGAAGTGTCGCTTGTAATTGTAAAGTGTTGTTTCATTTTATTATACATGTTTCAAGTTTCCATGTTCTTTCCTAAGTGTCTTTACATCATCAAGAGCAATAACAATGAAATTTAAAGTCGTCACGCACTTTTGGGTCATAAAATGACACTTTTGATCACAACTGCTTATACTTAGACTATCATATTTGGAGAATGTTTGTAAATTGGAATTTTGATATATAAGTCTCAGTATTGGGTCCTATATAAGTTTTACTTATGATTTGGTGTGTGTCGCACTTATTTTTACTCCTAACTCATTGTGTTTTCTCATGTTTCATCATCCAGACTTAAACAAATTCTTGACTCTACAAGTTTTCTTGCTAGGCTAGGGAGAGCACATAGTACATAGTGAAGGCTTAGTTAGACCCTTCTTGTTTTTTGATAATTCTCCTTGCTCCCAATATAAGATATGCCTCTCTCTCTAGCACACAACGCACTCTCAAGCATCAAACCCCCCCTTGTTCTTCCAGACTGCATCAAAATTTCCCTCTCTCCTAGTGTAGTACACAATGCACCAAAAATGGTCATTCAAGCCTTCCTTGTACCTTGGAAATGCACCCAACACCGTCCTTATGGCTCAAGCCTTCCCTATTGAGCAAACAGTGCATCAATGGTCAACAATGAACTCCCTTGCACCCTGTGACTACTCCCTATGCCATCCATTAGGCCCCTTATTCCAAATAGAAGCGCACATCACACTCTCAGTAATCAACATAGCCTCTTGTGTCCTATCATTATGACTTGTTCTTGAAAGCTTCATCTTCCCTTCCTGATCGCATTGTTGAATCACATCCAAAATATTTTTATAAAGCATGATAAAATAGGATATTTTTGGGATGATGTTTTGTTTCCATGAGTGATCTTTCTTGTAGGTGTTTTCAAAACAACATGGACAGGATTCATGAGGATATCTGTTAAAGGAAGCAATCGAAGGAAGCATTCTGAAATAGAAGAACACATGTTGTCACAAGTGAAATAACATCGGATCAATATGATCAAAGTGATCCATAAAGACTCCATATCATCTCAAGACCCTTTGGAGGGTACAAGGAAATAACAAAGAGAAATTTTCGTCAAGTGTTGAAGACATAGGTGGTAGCATTTTCACCTCACAAGAAGCCCATTTGAAAAGTCATTATGGGTCCAAGACATCATTGTTAATAACTTGTCATGTGTCATCACATGATGATGTGGATATGATGTTGTAATTTTGTAATTATTGTAAATGTAAATATGTGGAAGTCCAGGAGTTATATATGGACAAAATAGCCACATGAAGAAGTCCAGGAGTCACATGAAGAAGTACCAAATTCATGGAGAAGTCCAAAAGTCCCATAGGGAAGTCCAAAAGTTATCTAGATTTTAAAGAGTTATTTATAAGTCCAAAGGTCATACTAGAAGTATAAGAGTCATATGGAAGTTCAAGAGTCATGGGGATATGAAAGGTCTTTCCTCTAGTTATAAAAGAAGCCTCATTACTCAAATAAAATTAGTTTCACCTTGGCTTCTCCCACAGGGAATTAGAGAGATAGATATAGTTCTTTTACAGAGCAAGTAGTGCCTCTAATGCTCCACTATTGGAGCTACTGGCGTTCATTGTATCAATGTATCTTGGAGCTTTTTATTAATACGTTAATCTCTTTGAGAAATTAAATGTGTGTATTGTGGATGTTCTAAGACTATTCTGTGGATGTCTACGGTGTATGTTGGCATTCATATGTATTAAGGAAATTGAGTTATTTCGGCGGATTTTGTGCTTATCTTATTAAAGTGTGTTATGATTATTTTAATGATCGTTGCATCTATGTGAACTGTTTTGCTTGATGACTACCGATTATTTTATATATGCTCATGTGTCTTTATTAGAATAGTGTTATTACATTTCTCCTAAAGACTCACTTTTGTTCCCTTCCAGTGAAAGAACCTTGGTACATTCTACAATTGAACACTTCAAAAGGCACACATAATTCCTTATTCAAAAGTACATTTGTACTACTCTCTTATTATCATTGTTGAATCCAAGGAAAATATATAAATAAATGGTGGTTGGGCCACATGTCGGGCATGGAATCCCCACATAGCATGTTTTGGGGCTAAAAGCCCAAGTTTTGGTCAAATGTATTGTAAGACTCTGTGAATTATGGGCACGGAGCGCGAAGTATAGGTTGAGTCATAGGGTTTTCCACCCTAAGTATTGTAAAGTAATGTAATGTCATGTCAGCCTACCCATGGTCCACGGACCATGGGATTGTATAAATAGAGTGAGGCTCTAAGTTGTAAAGATAGCTGATTGGAGAGATAGATGAATACGAACGGTTCGAACATCGAGTAAGAGTCTAAGTGTATTGGGTCGTAGTGGTAGGAAGAGGCTCTGCAGCTGAGTGCAGAGAGGCCTAAGTAGAGTCCACAGTTGAGTGCGCGAACCCCTGTAGCTGAGTGTGCAGGGCGATGTCGAGTCTGCAATCTTGATCGAAGAATAATAAAGAGAAGTTGATTCAAATTTCTGTGAATCTGCTTGTGTATTGCCTTCTTTACATTTATATTGTTTTGTTTATCGCACGCACTTATATGATTGCTAGATATACCGTTAATTATCACTAGTCTTACACAAATAAGTTGAGTAATTGGGTAATAACAGATTAAATAGAAAGGAAATTGGGTATGATACGGGTCGCGCCACAAGTAGGGCTGTGTAGAAGTAGCATCATAGGTTGCGAAGGACTAAGAGGTGCGCGTAGCAGGGTCAAACCGAAGACTGCCAGAATCTCATAAAACATCCCCAGGGTGCGGAAACTTGGTTCTAGCACCCTCCCATACTACTTCGGGTGAGACCTCGGTTTATGCTCCACGGATTGTTGCCGAAAGGGCCAGTAGTACCGGGATTTGCTTGGCTAAATCACCTCTGAATCTGGGTCAAGCTCATACAAAACAACAAATGGTTCCATTTCCAGGACTAGAATCTGCATAAGGGATGTTTGATGTCGTGCCTCTGGAATCCAACAAAGAAAGAAATTGAAGAGTGGTTGGACAAGAAGATTCATGAGTTCGCAGCACAGGAAAATAGAAATCCATGATTATCTAAGGAACAATGGTTGGAGGCTACTTGTATACAGAAATCCATCAAATTTTCTTTGCATCCTTTCTTTTTGAGCTGTATGAGTGGATCGCGAAGCTAGCAGACAATTAGGGAAGGTGTAGGCTCAACAAACCAATCATGCAGACTCCGAAATTACTACGCAGACTAGAAGCGTCAAGAGATAAGATCGCGCAAGATATGGACCATTGGCTCGACCGAACTATAGAAGGATTTATCACTGAGTTCGTGATAGAAATGTCAGTCAACTACAGTGAGGTAGAGTGATGTTTCCTCAGGGGATCACGAGGTAAGTATATTAAATCTTTGAACACTTGGATTAAGATGCTATTGTGTGAAAAGAGGGTAATGCAAATAAATAATGTTTGGGACTACACAAAGTGGGAAGATCTACAGAAGTAGAAGTAGTGAAGAATTAGAAACCAGTCCCTTAATTTCTCCCTCACAGGAAAGCGAGAAGGAGCTCGTGAAATTTTCTTTGAGAAGCATGGTCAGTCTGATAAGGTAGCACATTCCACGTTTACCACCTCCACCCACAACACCACCCATCTCTCCCTCCTCACCTCCATCTCTACCCACCCCACCTCTGCCACCACCACATTTCAGTATGGCGAGTGCGATCAAACTACCAGTATTCAAAGGAGTAGGGAATGAAGATCCAGAACAATTCTGGTTCATGGTAAGAGTGGTATGGGAAGCGCAAGGTGTTGTAGATGAAAATATCAATAAGGCTACGTTGGTGAGTGCACTGCAAGATCACGCATTAACATGGTACATCAAGCATTCTAATAACCATCCAAATGCGGGAATTGTAGAGATCCAAGCCATGTTGAACAAGGAATTTAGCAGGCCAAAGTCGGAAACACAATCAATCATCGGGTTTAAGGAGATCATGATGCTCCCAGGTGAGACCCCCTGGGATCTGGACCAAAGACTGAAGGGTATGATTCACAAAGGCAACATCGTGCATGGTTTGTAGCATCACTAACACCGCACTTAAGGATGGTGCTGTCACAAAAAAAACATTCCACCCAGGCTGAAGCTTTGGAGATGGTGATGAGATTACATGAGACCCTTATACAAGAACCTGGTCTAGGGGTCCAACAAATCCATGTGCAACTATAAAATTTGTGTCTGGAAATGCAAAGTTTGAAATAGGATAGGGCACCTCAGCCGGAGGCGCGCGAGGAGGTATGGTGCATAAAATGCAAAGGTCACGGGCATGACAAGGACCATTGTCTAGTGTTCGTGAACTACTTGGCAGGAGGAGGGCCAATGCCATTAAGACCTGAGGCATAGGAAGGGCTGAGCGTGACACCTGCATTATGGTGTGTGATCTATCAGATAGGAGGAAAACACACTACAGATAATTTTCATCTATTGTAGAAGTACACACAAACGTCCCAACAATTGTTTTACAACTTCTGTAGTAGGCCATGATGAGAGCCCTTGTAGAAGCTAGGAACTAATGATGGATCAAACTCCTACCTACAGGGTGTAGATTGAAATGCAAGCCCTTGAATTGAATGTAGGAATGGCACACTTTGGATTTTAGGGGAGTGGTCAAGGTTGAGGTAGAATGGGACCAGGAAGGGGTCGCGGACAGTTAATTTGTTATAGTTGCAGAGGGCAAAGGCACTATTATCGCGATTGTACAAACCTGACAAGGATATCATGTTTGTATTGTACTCAGTTTGATCATGAGGTAGAAGATTGCCCTACATTGATAGCAATATTGCACGAAAAAGGGGGACTTCAGCCCCCTCCGACTCAGAATTTGCAGATGATGAGGTGCGAACCGCGCGAAGAAGACCCGAATGTAAACATGATGCTCAGGAGAGGTGTGATCACTGGTGATGATAAAGGGAAGCAGCTAGAAGAAAGTGCATGGGTTCACAAGGCTCCTACAAAGGAACCCGAATTTGATTTAGAACACACGAAGGAGACATTCATGGAAGCTAAGAAGAGCTTCATGAAGGCCTCCACTTCAGGTAGTAAGGATCAATTAGAACTAGGAATGGATCCTTCAATGCTCACTACCTTTCTGGAGACATGCATGAAACTACTACGAGACAACAAGGTAGTAAAAGGACTACAGGAACTTACCACTAGGTGCAAAGGGTTAGGAGAACCGCGCGTGGTCCGAAAACTTGGAAAGCATGCATTGCGCACAGGAAGGGAAATGAGGTTGACTGCGCAAATCAGTGATTATGAAATGGATCAGGTAATCCTGGATCTCAGATCGGACGCGAAAGTACTGCCAAACAAACATGGGAACGCATGGGCAGACCCACGGTATAGTGGTCTCCTATTCAATTACGAATGGTGAACCAATAGAAGATCTTGCCCATGGGAAGATTGCAAGGGGTAACAGTAGATATTGAAGGTGCAAGCACGCAGGCGGATTTTAAAGTGATAGAGATTATCAATGATAGTAATCCCTATGTCGTGCTACCAGGAATAGATTGGGCCACCAATATGAATGGAGTCATAAATCTGAAGAAGCGCAAAACAATCTTTGAGAAAAAGTCACTACGCATAGTAGTACCACTAGATCCAGCCGAAGGAGCGCATACCGCTAGATCCAGCTGAAGGCACGATACACTGAACTAGTGCACGACGATGATAGTGATGATGATCTCGATTGTATTTACAAGATAATCACATGAGAAGAGGATTGGGTGAATCCGATTGTAGATGGAAATATTTCGTGGGAGAGCGAAAGCTCCTGCACCTTGGATTGAGACGAAGAGTTAGAGCGATGGCAGAATTGACTGCACGAAGTAACAACGCTTAATTGCAACATGAACGTTAGATTGCTATGCTTCGTGACAACAGTGGCAAGGCATATGCTGACATATGATGTGTTGACTATGGTGGATGAATTCTTGAACAAGTTTGAAAGCACAGTACCAGAACAACAGCGATTTGATGCTTTGAAGTGGGTGCTGCGCGCAATGCCTGCACGATGGTGGGGTACACATCAGGGAAGTTTTGAGGATTGGCATGGATGCAGAAAGATGTTGCACCTACGCTTTGGAAAAACCTAGCTTAGAACGAGAGCTAGTCAGTGGGGATGGAATAACTTGTGCGCCCACCTTTCCCGATGGATACGGACCTATACTTTACAACCTGCACAAATGCAAACCACTCCCAGAACAGAGAATCGAAACAAACCGCAACAACAAGAAAGGTGATGCAAACTACTAATTATCCATGAAGAAGCATTTGATAGGGTGTGTGAAGTATTGAATAGGGTTCACCAGCCAAGACACATTGATTGGGACCTGTGCGTACCAGCGTTTTGATGGGCCTATAGGACCATGTGCAAAACCCTGACCACAGAAACGATTCCAAAGGTGCAAAACGGAGTAGAGACCATAATTTTTGAAGAGAACGCAAAGAGGAATTTGCATGTAATAGCTCCCGCAATTGTGACAATAAGCGAAGACCAAGACAAAGAAATCACACAACTATGCAAGGTCGAACACATGGAGATTCAGGAAGTCATTCAGCGAGGGAACCTTAGACTTCACGAACTCGAAAAAGACCAAGTACGACTAAGGAAGAAAATCATTTTGATGGATGCCGAGATCAAGAGGCTGCAAAACGAGGTCAAGAAAGCATGTCTCGTCTATAAACCACAGATGACAAAACAAGGTGTGGATGCTCATACCACTAGATTAGAAGATTGTCGGTGAGAATTTATGATTCTGCTGCTAAGGCTACGACCGCACCTCACCAAATGCAGTAACCTTGGGGGCACACTACATACAGTAGAATGTGCGATGCTAGTTGTCGCGAAGGAAATGGAGGAGTTTCTACAGACTATACTGGAAGGCGAGTTGAAGTCTCCCACAGGTGGTGCGACCACCTGACTAGCTATAGTGAGCATAGTCTTAGCGCTCCAGGTAGTTGAAAGAGAGTGCGGAACTATAAAAGAGTTTATTTTGGAGTTACATGATGAGGGAGGTGTGTGCAGAATAAACATGTCACCAGGTTCACGACTGTGCATGGGGGGTTGCGCTGCCTCGCGGGTGGGCTGGGAAGTAACCATTGGTGTCACTGTTCATGAAAAGATGTTTGATTTAAGGAAAAAGGGAGCGGATGGTGGGCATTTAAGACATGAATTAAGGGAAATATTTTGGACAATGTGCTGCCAAGAAAGCATTGATGACCCAAAATTGGGGGGAATGGTTGAATTTGAATTCAAAAGGCGCTATAAAACTCTAGGGCTAGCCATGAGACAACACTTGTTCACTTGAGATTTGAGTAGTTTATTAGAGCACAGAGTGTTGAGCACCGAGCGATATTGAAGCCCCAAAGTTCATGAATGACCACAGTTAGTTCAAACAAGATGGCTGCTACCAGGAGAGGCTTGGGCTTTGCAGAAGGAACCACCAACGAGGCCGCATAGGACCCCACGGTACATGATGTTCCCGAAGATACTGGGGTCGCATCAGAAATCCCGAAATCACTTCGGATGTCAAGGCCCAAGAAAGATAAGCAGGCAGCCGGACCAGTTGGCATTTCCCCGAGGAATTTTTAGTTCAATAAACTCTCAGTGGAAGAAAAGGTCATGGCTATCACCATTGAGACAAATGACGAGGAGGAGGACCTACAAGCTCTCTTCGATGAGATATAGGAAGCAAAGGACATGGAAGAGGATATCCATTCGGTGCGCTCTGCAGCGAAATTTCCCGAGTACGTCCTTCTGCAGAAAGGGAAAACTAAGATACCAAAGGATCTGGATGCCACCAAGAGTGCACTCCAGACCCCACTCCTCCCTGATGGAATTGTGTTTGAGGGCTCACACCTAGGCTGCATGCCCACAATGAAGTTTGAAAATTGGGACCTCACAGATAGCAATAAGTTCCCACACTTAGATATGGAGAGCCTCATGAAGCAGAGCACAGAGGGGCTAGTCACAACATTAGAGCCGCGAAAATGGTTGCACAGTATGGAGAAGGCCAGATTGCTTCATCTGATATGGATTCCACACTTTTGCTACACGCCCATCACTATTTTCATCATCAGACATCTACTTTTCCTGGTGCACGATGGGTACTTATGGCTGGGGGAGCCTATTCCCATCACGATGGATCTCGTCCATAGAATTTCCTGGATTCCTTGTAAGGGAAAGGACCCTGTGGCGATAGCAGGAAAAAGCGGAGATTTGGCTCTCGTGGAGGCCATGAAGAAAAAATATAAGCTTGAGAAGAAAAATAGGGGTTATATAATCAACAACATCAAAGATAAAGGGGTGTGCATAGCCACCCAACTCTTGGTCGGGAAGGTAATGAGAAAATTCTGTGGCAATGAGGTGCCAGCACCGGTAGTTGCATTGGCCAAACAATGCACAGAGGGGGCCCAATTCAACTAGGCCAAGTTCCTCTGCGAAGAATTCTTGACCAACTGCAAGGAAGCCTAGGAGCATGGCAAGACCTTCCACTGCACATGGTTGCTCTTGTCCATTTTGCTGGTAGCGGGAGAACTGCCAGAGGACAGTCAGTTCCCAAGCATTGAGCAGGACCTACCAAAGGCCCCAAAGTATGCGTTGCTTTGGGCTACCAAGGACGCAAAGTGGATTCACGAGACAAAGATCTTTTGTGTGCTCATGGAGGTGAACATATGTATGTGGATTAATAGGCGGCCACGCCTGTCCCCCAAAATGCACAATATCCTATGGAGCTTCATAGACTTCAAGGTGGACATGCACAACATCTACATCAAGATGCAAAAGGATATGGCGCAGCAGTGGACCAATCTCCCCTTCATCGCCATTGATGATGCAATTTTTACAGTGCTAGAATCATGGCCTCCCATGTGGCATTCCCCGAATTTGGTGAAGCTGGATAGGACAGCAACATAGAAATGAAAGGATGAGGCCAAGTTTCACATCACGAAGTTTGCTGAGAAGAGGTGCAATGAAAATGTGGCCGCAGAGGTAAGGGAAGTCCGTGAGGCAGAAAAGGCAACTGTGGAGCAAGAAAAGGTTGTCCAAGTATCAGCAGTAGCACAGACAATAGGGGCCACAACAACGCAGGATGAGGAGGGCCAGGACTTGTCTACAGGACACAAAGAAAAGGATATAGACCTCGCAGAAGAAGGTGTGGGCTCGGGCACAACTTCCACCCAACTAAAAATGTTGTGCGTCACAAAGAGATCAAGTCCACGAAAAAAGGTCAAGGCATCCAAATTGGCCATCGAGCCGATCACGTTAACAGAAGGTGACCTCTATGACATCGGTGACACGATTCACGAGGTCACTAAGGAATCACTCCAAGAAGCCATGTTAGAGTAGCAGATTGTGTTGGGGGCCCTAAGGGCGTAGCTGCAGAGACTACAGGTGCAGCCCCCACAAGGAGGAACCATAGCCACCTATGGCGCGACAGGCACATCAATAACGGAGCAACTACTACGTGCAAAGATGGCCAACACCATAGTGCTACCAAAAGGAGAAATAACAATAGAGAATGAGGTCAACGGAGCCGTGGTGCGCAGGATCAAGGGACTTGGCCTTAATTTAGCTTCCCTTTCGTGAGACACACTATACCAATTGCAGGATTGCATAATAGTAGAGCTCCATGCCAGGGAGGGCCAAACGATTCAGGTGATGAGTGAGCAAAAAGATCAATATCAAATAGCTCAGCCTGTAGTGTGACAAACTGGTGTCACAAAACCAGCAGATAGTGCATATAGTTGATGATGCATGCCAGTGAGTCCTAGAGTTGTCCATCACCGTAGACCTACCAACAAAACTGTGGATCAACTGTCTGGCAAGTGGAGTCCAAAACGCATGCGAGGAAACCACGTGCGTGCAGCTAGAGCTGAATCTCTAGATTGCCGAGCTGCGATTGAAGGCACAACCTTCCACTCCTCTGGAAGTTAGAGAGTAGTGCGTTAGTGCTATTTAAACAGGATTAGAAGAAATTGGATGGGCAGTGTAGGATTGCATCGGTATGTTGGACCAAGCCTTTGGCATCCTCACATCCTTGCAGGAGGACCCCAACATACAACGCTTGGAAACAGAGGCATGTGAACTTCAGGAGCAATACGATATTGTAAGAGGAACTGTGCAGACACTCGTCCTCACTCAACGTGCTGGCAAAGATGTAGCAAGCCAGGGCACTGAAAGAGAAGGTGGATGCCATAAGACATAAAGAGGCACTTCTCAAAGCACGCGTACAACCATGGATTGAAGAGGCCTTCACCATTACGAAAAATATCGACGGCAAGCTTGCACAGGTGTAGGGACTCTACGTGCTAAGGCATGTAGTTGATCCTCACAAAGAAGCATCAGAAGAGCGCATGCAGCATGTTAGTGTCGGTCTTGAGCCCTCCATCGGTGATCAAAAGCTATTTGCATGTGCATAGGTAGGTGTCTCATCAGTATCAGTTTTGCATCCCGTTAGGCATGCCATAAAACTGATGGAGGAGCTAGTCCTTGTTCCCTTCTTGGCTTTGCTGGATCAGATCATATCATTTAAATGAGCTTGTGTTACACTTGTTTTATTTTTGTCTTGAAATCCCAAGTCTTAGGTCTAGGGTTTTGGTCAAAAATCACTGCAAGGTCATGAGTCAAAGGTCTAATAGTCCCCAGAAAGATGGAAGGAGGTATGTAAATATGTTCCATTGATATTTTTTCATCAGGTACAGCTCATTTATACCTTGGATTTAAAAACCCTGTTTTTAAACCCAAGGTCATGTGAAATTTGCAAAAAATAAGGAAAATTTTCAAAATTCTTCAAAATGCCGGCAATAACCCTGGTCTCCTAGCTAGATTCCATCAGATGGTCAACCTGCAAAAAGAACGGAGTTAAAGCACTCAAAAGATCAAATTCAGGACAAAGTGAACTCAAAACAGTGTTAAAAGTGAATGTCAAAGCAAAAACATTAGAAAGTGGGTTTGGTAAGTTAATTTTTTTCAAATTGGGCCTATAAAGAGTAAATTTCCCTCTAAACAGCCTCATTATGCATTTGAGAGCTTGCAAAAACGAGTGAGAGGTCAAAAGGGGCGATTTGCAGAAAGTTGGAGTCATTCTTAGGGGCGCGACCACTCAGGCTCAGTGCGCGACTAGTTGGGTGAGGCGCGACCACTTTGCGACCCCTCTGCAGTGCATTTTTCTAAGGGGCGCGACCACTCAGGCGGGGCACGACCACTAAGAGCAGGGGCACGACCGCTCAAGCTGTCTTCTATAGAACCACTCCAAATCGACTAAATCGCCCTCTTGCTTGCTCAATTGATCGAGGTAGGGTCTTCTAGTGCGTTTGAATGATTAAAACATGAAATGATGGGCTTGCATATATATGTTTATCACCGAGAAATGTAAGGAGAAATGGATTTGGGTGATTGCTTGTTCATGTAGGCATTATGCTAGGGTTGATGTTTTTTCAAGGCTTTAAATCCTTATTTATTCCCTCCTTGTTTCCTATTAAGTTCACAAATGTCATAATATGTTTATATCTGATCTCATTTGCAATAAATATTAAATTTCTCATCCCAAATTCCTAAAACCCTATCCCTCCCCAAATCCCTTTACAAAACCCTAATGCCCTTTCATGTATTCTACCCAAACCCTAATACCCTCCCACACGGGCAAGGAAAATAAAATGAACAACAGCAAGGATAAAAAATGTTATGTAAAAAGAGAAAAGAGCAATAATATGGCAAAATGACCAAATATAAAAAAAAAGATATTGCTGTGCATAGTTATTGGAAAATAGAAGACACACTTCTGTTGCATATCCATAGCAAAAACAAGAAAAATGTAGCTGTGTATATGTATAAAATTGACATATTGCTGTAAATGTTGTTTGCAAAAGAGTATTGTTGTGTCTCCCCAAAACCAAGCCCTGTTTTCCCCTCTACCCCTTCCCTAAAGTCCTGTTCAATTAAGATCCCTTTTCCCTTATGACAAGATGTAAAAGAAGTCTTATTCCCCTATGACTAAATCCTAATAAAGTATTTCTTTGAAAATGATTTCCTAATGATGGAAGATGAGATGATATGTTTGACATTTTGTGAATTATCCCTTAAAAATCCCTGTTTTTACATATTTTCCCATTCCTTATTAAAAATCCCTCCCCTAACATTTCCTTTATGATTTTTGCCCCTTGAAAACAACATACTTCTCAGCATTTTTGCAGGCAAGGGCAGCAGTTTACTCTATCTATTTGCTTCACTTTGCTCAAAAGCACCATGTCAACAACTGAAACCTATGAGCAAGGTGATGATTGGTCTTCTTCCACAGAAATCGAGGTACAACAGAGGCCTCGTAAGGGTGGCAAAGGTGGTCATCATAGGAGAGAGGAACCCACCTCTTTGGCAGAATTGCAGGCCTGTCCTATGGCAGTGAATGGTTTCCGTTATATGTCATTTTTTCAATTCTGTGAGAGGCTTGCTCAGATTCAGCACCACAGGGAGTTGGCCCACTTATTTGTTTTGCACCTTCATGATGGGCAGGTCACTCTTGCAGGGGTAAATTTTGTACTATCTCCGGAGGTGATTTCAGAGGCTACCGGGATACCAAATGTGGGTGAGGTGTGGCCCAAGCGCAAAATGCTGGATTATGTTTATTTTGAGCCATATGTCAGGCCAGCATTCATGAGTCACTTGTCAGGGGTCTTTCCCTTCAGATTCCTCCAGGGGAAGTATGCTCCAATCATGTGGCTTATCATGCATTACTTTACATGCGAGGGAAGATTTTCACAAGTCTTCTCTTGTCACATTCGCCTGTTGATGCACTTTACCTGAGTGAGGATGATGAACATCCCAGTTTTCTTCTTCCAGGACATTCAGAGGATGGCGTCCGTGTTTCAGAGGTAGTCCCCAGCTCAGCAGCATAGGAGTTTGTGCCATCATGGTCTCATCCAGCTCATTGTTTCTCATCAGTTGAGTCAGCATGGAATTCCATGGGCAAACTTCATTTCTCATGAGTTCTTTAGAGCACCACCACAGCCACAACCAGAGCCACAGGCCATTCATGAGGAGGGAGGTCCATCACACCAGCCCAAGATTATTGTGCCGAGACATGTTGTTTCCCCACTTCAGTGTACATATCAGAGAGGTCATAGGACCTTGTTTGCAGCAGCTCGACGAGTATTTTCTCCACAGCAGGTGGAAGGGGTCTCGTCATCATCATCAGATCAACAAGTGTTATCTCCACACCAGGTCGAAGGGGCCTCGTTGCCGACAACAACACAGGTAGCAGAGAAGGGCAAGCAGCCCATGATTGAGGCGAGATTATCAGGTGATCCGGTTATTGATCTTGACGCCGGTTCTCCTAGCACAGAGCTCAAGGATATCATCCGAGAGCAAAGCACTGAGATTCATTCGCTGCAAACAAAATTATTGATGGAAAATTGGATAATTGAATATTTAGAGCAGCGAAACAAACAGCTGGAGGATGAGAAAGAGTTGGATGAGCTATGGAGGATTCGAAGTGATCGAGTCATTAACCGTAGGAGGCCCGGTGACTTGCTGCCCAAGGAGAGGGAATCCATGCTTATCCAGGTGAATACACACTTAGAGAGGTTGTTGGCAAAGGCCAACCAAAAAAAAAAACTACTAAAGAACATGAAAAACCATTATTGGGCAAGGATGCATGTTTGTAAGGCAAGGATAAAGATTCTTCAAAGGAGGTTGACCGAGGCTCCCAAAGGGAGGAAGAAGACCAACACGCTCTGTATCTTGGATGAGGCCTCTCTCACTCACCATGATACTCATTAGCCTCCTCCTAGCAGAAAAACCAAGAAATTTTGAGAGTTTTGAGGCATTTTTGGCATTTTTGAGAATTTTACAGGTTTTGGCCATTTGAGTGGTCTCACCCCGTGCGCGACCAGTCATGGGGATAGCTCAGAACGGGGAAAACTCTACATTTTTGGAATTTTCATGCAAAAATACACTTGCCTATGGATGGGTTTCAGATTTTATGAAGATTTGGGCTCCCAAAAGCTCAAAATACATGCAAATTTTGACTTTCTGCCCTTTTTTTGAGT
>APFE030860987.1:803-52867 GCA_000404065.3 Pinus taeda
GTATAAAGCCACAAAAATAACAAATAGGGGATTCTATGGGGCACAGTAATAACAATGTGGGGGAAATAGGGGCACAACAATATTAATAAGGGGTATAACTACAATAGTAATGGGGTAATCACTAGTATTATAGGGACCCAACAAAAAGATTCCTTGAGCCCCAGATTTCCATTTTCTCAGAATTCAGAAATTTGACAGTCGATTTTGCACTATTTGATGCCACAAATCTAATGGTGTGTTCAGATTTTCCATTTGCTCATTTCATTTTTCGGCCACTTTTCTAAGTGGAGTGCAGGTGTCAACATTCAACGTGCGAACAATCATTCCATGAGATCCAATGTCGCAAGATTGATGGTTCGAACAACTGCAGCAATTTGACATCCTTTTCTTTAGATGGCCCCTAGATGTGAGGTATATGCTATGTGTTCATGTACTTCTTTTCCTATGCATTGTGATGCACAAATCCCTGTTTGATGTTTGAAGTGGGATCTTGTTTCTTACTTGTTTGCATGATTCCTGCTTGATGTGATGTGGAATCATCCGTGTGATGTACTTGTTGTCATGATTTGTCATGTTTTGTTCGAGACCCATTTGTCCCCATGTTGATGGGATACTCATGTTGTTGCCACATATGTTTGCATTGATATCCCTTTTATGCCATGTTGGCGAGATGATCATCATACATGAGTTTCATGTCATACTGATAAGAGTCCTTTTGACTGAGAGTTCCTGTAGTAAACATCTCTTGGAGCCACTCCTGCATGAGGGAATTTTCCTTGTATGATAGCGATGTCACCTCTTATGTACATCATCATTATTGACAACACTTAATGCAATGATCTACACCATCTTGACATCGGAGCTCGGAGACATAGTCCCTCTTGGATGAACTCCATTCAATAGCTTATGTTTTCATGTGTTGATGAATGTCATGTTCCTCTTCTCTACAACATGTAGAGGTGTTCATTTATGTTCTTTTAAAAATGCAATTTAACACATCACGAATGTAAAAGGTCTTGGAAGGTTCCTTTGTCACACCCAGACCTGGATCAAGTGGTATCAAAGTGCTCTTTGCGTGGATGTGAATTGCAAGTGTGAACAATGGAACGTGCAGTGACCGAGGATGAAAAATTGATGTACAAGACCATGCTAAAAATTTCCAAAAGGGTGGAAATAATGTGTGAATCTCTACAAAAAGAGACAGAGGAAAAGGAGCAATTGCAGTTTCAGTTGCAAGCCACGGAAGAGGCCTTGGAAGAATTGAAGCACAACAAAAGGAATCTTCAAACAAAGAATGCTTAATTGAAGATGCTTCTACATGAAGAGAAAGAGGAGAAACATAGTTTTCTATGATAGCTGCATGCAAAATATGGGGTCTTGGAAAAGCTACAGTGTGACCCATGTGAGGTAAAAAGTAATTCTCTGAATTCATATATGTTTCCTCATGATGATTTTGCTATTTTTGAAAATCATACCACAAGATTTGGCTCCAAACTATTGAATAAAATGGGATATGAAGGAAAAGGCTTGGGCATTAATGGCCAAGGCATTGTCAACCCCATCAAAGTGGAATAATTACCTCATCAGGCAGGACTTTGTTATGTCAGAATGGAAGTTGGAGAATGTGCTGAGGCAGCTAGTGAACCAACAACAATAGATGATGAGGAGCCCTCATCAGTTCTTTCCAAATCAATAGAGGAGGTAAAAGATGTTGATTTCCTTTCAGTTTCGTCTTCACATAGCATGATTTCTATTGGAGACGTGGAGATCCCAATTACCAGGACAAACATGAGGCTTCTTACCAGGACGAGGCACGATGAGGAAAAAGAACTTGGTGTTAATAACCAAGGCATAACTGAACCTTTAGAGGTTGTGCATAAACATCAATTTGTAGGTGTGGGATACACCAAAGGAGAATGTTTGAAGGTGTCAGATTCTTTCGAGACATTGTTGAAATCGTCGAGGAAAGAGAATGATGGGAACACATGCCCATCATCCCATGGCAGTTTCCATTGCAGGGAAAGAGTTGAGGCAACCTCTCATCACCATACTTACACCAGAGATGGCAAGGAAAGGTATAACTAGTTTTGATCTTCAAATGTTCATTTCGATTATAATCGTGTTGTTAAAGATGAACGTAGTCATGGAATTGAAGAACATGTACCTTTTGTGGATTACATAACCATACATTTTCTAAGTGTTGGAAAAGAATGGCATCACACAAAAGGATGAGGAATGAAAGACCCTCTCAACAACAGGTAAAAAAACATGTTAAGAAAATCTAGAGAAAGAAGATGTATTGCAGACATTGCGATAGAAGTGGCCATCAAAGAGCCACTTGTTGGAGGCTCCATCTAGAGTAGCTCCTTGAAGACAAAGTTTCGGTCAAAGAACCAGGTGAAGTAGTTGTTCGACAAGCAAAACCACCACAAGGAGGTGACCCATTCACAGTGATAAGTGAAAAATGATTTCTAGATATGTTAGCTTGTCATGGTCGTGCTTTTGTAAATCATTTGTTGCATTTTAAAATGTAAAAGTGATGATGTGTTTTCCATCACTTGTTCAGCAACAATGATGTCTAGTCTTATTATGTGTTGCATTTTACACTCTGAAAGTGATGTTGTGTTTCCATCACTTGTCAAAGTAGAATATTGTTTGGCCTTATTTTTGCAAATCATTTGTTGAAATGACGATGTGTTTTCCATCAATTGTTGGAGCAACAATGATATGTTGGCCTTGTTTTCATAACTGGGGTATTGTTTCCATTTTGATATAAACTTGACCACCAAGTATGTGTTATAAACTCATGGAAAGTGTAGGATGCTTGGGTCATTAGTTGGTCATGTAAGACAAGCATGTAATTTTCAAAACAATGTACTACAGGTTGCAGGGGTTGCAGGTGTCATCTCATCACTTAAGGCTCCAAAGAACAAAGGTGAAGGAGATGGAAGCGAGACCTTTTCAGGTTACTTGAGATGCAGACAAGGTACAAAGAAGTTGCAGATTATTTTCCATGCATTTGGAGGACTAAAAGTGCCTCAGTGGGGAGGATTGATCCAGGTGGCTCTAGAGATGCACGCAGGACAAAGAGGGATTATGAAAGCTCGAAAATCAAAGTGACCAGAATGCTTTCGAACTAGGACCAAAGTGTAGATCTCGTCGTCCTAATCATGGCGATGTGAATGGTTCGTCAATCCAAGCTCATATGAGGGAGAATGAGCAGTAAAAGTTATGGTCAAAGTTGGGTTGTGGGCCAAGTTTAAGTGTCCTACAAATTGAACGAGTCCTGAGCATGGAATCTGGCTCCCAAAGACGGGCAAAATTGTGGCCTCGTTAAAATGCCCAATATCCCTTATTTTTGAAAATTTTAAAAATGAATATATATATATTTTTTAAATCAAAAAAATATATAAGTGGCAAGCCATGACCCCAGCCACCACCGTTGTACCCAAACTAAATAATAACAAAAAAAAATATTTAAATGACTCGGCGGCCATTGCCCCACTAAGCCCTCCACCTTCCAACCAAACCATAACCATATATTAAACTAATATTGGGGTGGGCATGGGCCATCGGAGGTGGCCCCGACCCACACCCCCAAACCACCACGTAACACATTTCCATTTATGTGAGGCCGACCCCCACCGAGTGGTCGCATGTGATATGTACCACCTCCCTGCATGATGGAGGAGCATTCAACCCAAGAGAAAATCATTGTAATTAAGTAGACATAGGAGGTCATGTATTTGAAGGAAGTTGGATTCCTAAGGGACGAATTAATGTAATATTTAGGCTTTTGAGTGAATAGAATAGGAATTAATTAGATAATCTAAGATGTTTTGTAAATGCTCTCAAGTAAATGATAACATGAGTGGTTAATAAAGACCAAAGAGTTAAAAGTCAATTATAACTCTTAAGCAATTTCATGATTCGAGGAACGAGAGAGAGTTTTTATGAATTAAATGAAGTTAGAAGTGGACATAGAGGATTTAGGAGTCAGTTCAGTAGATTTAGGAGGGGAACCAGAATTAGTTCAACAAAGCTTTCTAGTATAAATGTAAGCCTATGGGCAGAGTAGGGGGAAGGAGCCACTGGTAGATGAAGATCAGGCCTGTGTGAGACACAGAGTCTCGAATGTAATCATTTGTTTATATTTATGTATACGGAGGTTTATTCCTAGATGTGTAACTATGTGAGATGAGTATTTATGAATGAATTGCATGTGAATTCGTAGGTTCTGTAACAGGGTTGCAAGCAGAATTTTGAAGGACACGTAGAGGAGTAGAATGATTCAGAGGAATCATAAAGGGATCTTTGAATCTAGTTGAAGATCAGACTAAAGCTCTAGAGAAGTTGTGAAGCGAGGATTCACGAAGGAGTTAAGCTCAGAGGAAGTTAAGCAGTGGAAGCAGAAAGTAGAGTTCTGAAGAACTACGTACAGGAGAAGAATGATCCGAGGAATCATAATGGATCAAGGAATCCACTCGAAGGATCAAGAAATTCTCTGAAGGGACATCGAACAAAGGAGCATGTGAAGTTAAGTTCAGGAGAGAGTCTGCAGCAGAATAGAGGAAAGCTGAAACCTTTGAAGAAAACCAAAACCATAGAAGAATTGAAGAAACAACGTAAAAACCCAAGTGAAAGGAAGAACATAGAAGTGAAGTATCGATGCACAACAACCATTGGATCTTTAAGATCAATGGCCTGGATTAAGTTGCATCGGTGGAATCCTTTGGAGACATTAGAATCGGGCCTTGGAAAGTTACGATGAGTGATTGGCAATGAAGTGGGGACCGTCTGATCGGAATCAGATCGACAGTCACGATCTAATCACAAATCGGTAAACGGAGGAGTTAAGGACTAGTGGTGATGGATAGGCCAGTGAGCGATATAGCAATACTCCAATAGTCGATAAGTGGAGATTGGAGATTGGAGGTATCAAAGATTGGAATGATCGGCACAGTGCTATGGAGAGGTCTGAAGGAGTGGACTCGACGATATTTATATATGCAGGTTTATAAGATTTGAAATCCGATCCAAGAGAAAAGCGGGGTTTTCCTTTGTTTTTCGTTATTTTCCTGCGTATTCTGAAAAGTGATATGATTGCATATCGGTAAGGCGGGAGGAAGTGTGTATTAATGTGACTAGCGGAGGAGCGATACCCGATTGCAATAAAGGTAACCTTGGGATCTGTGTAGAGGCTGTACTAAAGCGAAAAAGGTGTGTTTGTGTATATTTCCTTTGTAAATGAATTATAAAGGATTAAGCACAGGATGGAAGGTTATACATATATATGCGGTTAAAGGGTTTTATAAAGGTTGTGAAGAGGTTTTAAGTCCTGATAGGAAGGATTAATGAAAGGCTTTAATAAAGTCTTATATGAAGGCTCGAGGTTTGATTAAAGTCCCGATAAGTATATATGGGCTAGGGATTAGCCTAAGTTGGGTTTCTTGTAAATCATTCCACATGGGAATTTGATTAAGGGGGCCTTAACCATATTTAAGGGGAAGATTTTGACTCACTTGTGAGTTAAATTCCTGGGACAAATGTATTTATGCATTGTATATGCATACTGTGGGTGTAAGTGGGGGTAACCCTGCATCATTTGGTATTAGATCCAGGTTTGTAATTGAAACAATTGGTGTTAAAACAGAACAAACAAATTCTATGTGAAAGAATTACGAGCAACGTTATTTGTCAAAGATGTTTATGAAGGCAAGGAAGGATCAAAATATAATATAACAGAAAGTAGGCACATAGAGGTGATGTGTACCTGAACTTGCAGATGTAAGAGATAAAGGACAATCCATTCAAGGTACAGGTGGAATGGTGAAACAAGATCATGCTGAGATATTGAAGGTGAGGTGATATGTTATTTTTTGATTTGAAAATGTGTGTTAATAAATTGATATGCAAGTGAAAACATAAGAAGGTAAGAAGGTTGCAACAATATAGAGCAAGGAGTGCTTGAATTGGTTCCATAGGAAAGAACTAGAGAGATGCTAAAAGATTGAGCTCAAAGGAGAGAAGCTTAGTGAAGCATATGTAGCAAGAAGGAGACTTGTTACTGCAAATGGATTGTTGCAGATTCCAAAGGCAATTCCACAAAGGATGTGGGTACAATTGCTAAGGGATGAAGGAAGATGGTAAGACTCTCTAAGTGAAAGAAGAGGTGGTTAGAACCAAGTATTTCATTATGATTGAAATACAAGAGGAAAATTGTGTCCTTGAGAAGTGTAGATGAGTTGAAGCCTAGAAGGAGTAGAGAGAAGTGCTCAAGGGAGGTTCTAGAGATAGAGAACCAAGGACTTTCCAAAAGACCAAGTACAGAGGAAAGCTTGGTGAGGTAAGTTGCAACAAGGAGGACTTGTTTTTGTAGAGGCTTTAATGCAGCTCATAGCAAGTGAGTGACGAGCTCATGAAGATAGAGAAGAAGAAGATGGCTACTAATAGTCATAGTATAGGTTCCGAGGAAGAACACAACAAAAGAAAGATGAAGAAAGAGGATGCCAAGGCAAATGGCAAGAGGATGAGTCAAGAAGAAATTGACAAAGAGATTGCAGAGTTAAAAGAACAACTAGATGCATTAAGGAGAATACTTGAGGAAAGCCAAAGACTAGGTTGGGTCTTGAGGAAGGAACCAGTGGAGTGGCATGAGATGCAGATAAGGCTACAACAAAAGAAAGTAAAGTGGCTGAGGGAAAAACTCAAGGAAGTTGAGTTGGAAATGGAAGAGTCCATTTGTGAACTAGAACAGGGAGATATTCTGGGAGAAAGTGAAGACTACACTGAAGCTAAAGAATGGAGATCAAGTGAAGATCTCATGGAATATTGGGGTAGTTAAAAATAGCATGAAGAGATGTTGACTGAAGATGAAGACTTGAAGACTGAAACTTCAAGTGAGGCCAAAGGGTCACATGGTTTTAAATCTGATAATATGTGTATGTTTGCAGGTGAAACATGTAAAGAAGGACAATTTGTTGATATTGTCATAAAGGAGGAAGAAGACAAGCAAAATCTAAATTATGTTCTGGAAGAAGATGAGATAGATAGGTCTCATATACAGTTGGGGAAAGATATCAAGCAACCAAGTGAAGGGCTTGAGGAGATTGAAGAAGAGACCATCGAAGAATTTCTGAATCATATGAAGGATTTAGAACAACAAGGAGATATGATGGCTCAAACATCAAGTGGGGCCATAGGGTCTTATGTTTTTAAGGTTTATAGTTTGATTATGAATGCAGAACAAATGCAGGAGAATATTAATGCAGATGGTGAGACAAGGATAGCTCTTGGAGAAGGTAAACAACAAGAGATTAAAGGAAAACTTGAAGAAGAGACTATGTTAGCTGAAAACATAGTAAAGGATCATCAATGCACCATGATGATAGGCACAGTGGAAATAGCCATGGAAATTGTTGAGGCAGTTAGTAAAAAGGAAGGACATCTACTGGAAGATGTTAAGAAAGAAGAAGTCTATGCAAAAGACTTAGCAAAGAAAAAAAGGACATCTGATGATTTATCAGTAAGAAAGGAAGGTATGGAGAATTCTGTAAAATTTTGAAAATCTACTCCAATTGAAATTATTGAGTTATATAGAAAATTAGATTTTAAAATAAGGGAGTTGGAAAAACAGAGAATAGATGTTCAAGAGAGATTGCTGAAAAAGGAAAACAAAATATTGTCATGAATGACAATCATAAGAAAAAGGAGATGGATATGAAAGTTCAACAGATTGACATTGCAAATGAAGGAGTTCACTACAGTGGACAAGAGCAGGAAGACATCATTAGAGCAGATGATGTGGAAGAGAAACTAGTTGACAGTCTCATGAGTTCTTTTGAGAATTCAACACAGCATACTGATGTGTTGATAGAGGAGAAAGAAATAGAACAACAAACTAAATTGTTGTCAAAGAAAGATAAGGCACAAAAATCTTATGTTTTTTATTTTAACAAGTGTTTTGTGAGTTCAGGTTTTGTTGCAAATGCTAGAGGAAATTTGGCACAAATGAGCAGCCAAAAAAAGATGAAAGAAGTGGATTTTGTGGAAGAATTTAATCCATGGAACAGAGATGCTCAATTGCTGGAGAGAATGCTAGAAAGTCATGATTTAGTGCAGATGGAAATAATCATGAAAGAGGGTAAGGATGATAGGGAGGCAGTAAGCAAAGAAAAAGTTGGAACAAGAGCAAAAGAAGAAGAAAAAGTAAACCAACAACTACAAAGTGGAAGTAACCAGCAACAGTTTGAAGAATTAGTGGACAACAGAAACAACTTGAAGCAAAGAGAAAGAGGAAGAAGTGGCAGAGTATGGATCAGCCCAAAGATGTGCTAGAAAAAGAAATTAAAGAATTGTGGCAGCTAATGATGAAACAAGCCATAGGGAGGAAAATGATAGCAACAGTAAGAATGATCAATCAGAGCATGAACCTGATTGACAAAGAGAAGAAGATGGAACATAAGACAATAGAAGTACATCAGTAGCAAAGGAACAATACATTTGGATAGTTACAAAACAAAGTATGGGATCCAGGAAGACAAAGATCAAAAGACACATGATTAGGAGTTCATCAATAATTTCTACTTTGGGAGTCTGATGCAGAAGCATTCAACCCAAGAGATAATCATTGTAATTAATTAGACATAAGGGGTCATGTATTTTAAGGAAGTTGGATTCCTAAGTGATGAATTAATGTAATATTTAGCCTTTTGAGTGCACATAATAGGAATTAATTAGATAATGTGAGATGTTTTGTAAATGCTCTCAAATAAATGAGAACATGAGTGGTTAATAAAGATAAAAGAGTTAAATTCAATTATAACTCTTAAGAAGTTTCATGATTCGAGGAACGAGAGAGAGTTTTTAGGAATTAAATGAAGTTAGAAGTGGACATAGAGGATTTAGGAATCAGTTTAGTAGATTTAGGAGGGGAACCATAATTAGTTCAACAGAGCTTTCTGATATAAATGTAAGCCTACGGGCAGAGTAGGGGGAAGGGGCCACTGATAGTTGAAGATCAGGCCTGTGCAAGACATAGAGTCTTGAATATAATCATTTGTTTATATTTATGTATACAGAGGCTTATTCCTAGCTGTATAACTGTGTGAGATGAGTATTTATGAAGGAATTACATGTGAATTCGTAGGTTCTGTAACAGGGTTGCAGGTAGAATTCTGAAGGACATGCAAAGGAGTAGAATGATTTAGAGGAATCATAAAGGGATCTTTGAATCCAGTTGAAGATCAAAGTAAATCTTTGGAGAAGTTGCGAAGCGAGGATTCACAGAGGAGGTAAGCTCAGAGGAAGTTAAGTAGTGGAAGTAGAAAGTAGAGTTCTGAAGAAATACATAGAGGAGAACAACGATTTAGAGGAATCGTAATGGATCATTGAATCCACTCAAAGGATCAAGAAATGCTCTGAAGGGACATCGAACAAAGGAGCATGCGAAGTTAAGCTCAGGAGAGGGTGCATAGCAGAATAGTGGAAAGACGAAACCTTTGAAGAAAGCCAAAACGATAGAAGAATTGAAGAAATAGCATAAAAACCCAAGTGAAAGGAAGAACAAAGAATTGAAGTATCGGTGCACAACAGTCGTTGGATCTTTAAGATCAATGACCTGGATTAAGTCGCAACGGCAGAATCCTTTTGGAGACATCGGAATCGGGCCTTGGAAAGTTGTGATGAGTGATTGCCGATGAAGTGAGGACCGTCGGATCGGAGTCATATCGGTAGTCATGATCTAATCGCAAATCAGTAATCAGAGGAGTTAAGGACTAGCGGGTGATGGATAGGCCGATGAGTGATATAGCGATATTTTGATAGACAATAAGCAGAGATCGGAGATCGGAAGTATCAGAGATTGGAATGATCAGCGCAGTGCTATGGAGAGGTCTGAAGGAGTAGACTCGACGATATTTATATATGCGAGTTTATAAATTTGAAATTCGGTCCAAGAGCAAAGCGGGGTTTTCCTTTGTTTTTCGTTGTTTTCCTGTGTATTCCGGAAAGTGATATGATCGCATATCGGGAAGGTGGGAGGAAGTGTGTATTAATGTGACCAATGGAGGAGCGATCCCCAATTGCGATAAAGGTAACCTCGAGATCTGTGCGGAGGCCATACCAAAGCGGAAAAGGTGTGTTTGCGTATATTTCCTTTGTAAATGAAATTATAAAGGATTAAGTACAGGATGGAAGGTTATACATATATATGTGGTTAAAGGGTTTTATAAAGGTTGTGAAGAGGTTTTAAGTCCTGATAGGAAGGATTAATGAAAGGCTTTAATAAAGTCTTAAATCAAGGCTCAATGGTTGATTAAAGTCTCGATAAGTATATATGGGCTAGGGATTAGCCTAAGTTGGGTTTCTTATAAGTCATTCCACATGGGAATTTGATTAAGGGGGCCTTAACCATATTTAAGGGGAAGATTTTGACTCGCTTGTGAGTTAAGTTCCTTGGAAAAATGTATTTATGCATTGTATATGCATACTGTGGGTGTAAGCAAGGGTAACCCTACATCACTGCACCATAAATACGTAACCAACATATCATATAACGCACCAAACATTAAACCATGTACAACCACCATACACAAAGAATTAATGCGCCGAATCCATCAACAAACAAAATAGTGCGGGCTATAGAGGGTATGGGGTAGGCCACCCAATACAGACTTGACCCTCCCAAAACATACATACAATTTCAAAAAAATTGTAAAGTATGAAAATGAGAGGGGCAAGGATTGACCACCCGACCCCTCCTCAACAAATTTCCTTATTTACCAACCTACCAAACGACTTATTTTGATAAGTCTGCTCATGAGAATTTATATAAACCTCATTTTGCACATTGTGCACAGGCAGCATGGAGGACTCGGAGTGAGCATGGAAATTGAGGCAAATTTTTAATTAATTTATTTGGAGGTGGAACCATGATGGAGCAAAATTCTCAAGAGGGAGAAATTTTTGCAGTGTCAAAATTGGACAAACTTTATGTCGATCTTACACCTCTCAGCGACACAAACCCAATGGCGCAGTTAGTTTGTTCAAGATCCCTTTGTCATCATGTTGATGGAATACTCATGTTGTCGCCATGTATGTTTTCATTGAGATCCCTTTTATGCCATGTTGGCAAGATGATCATCATACATGAGTTTTATGTCATACTGATAGGAGTCCTTTTGACTGAGAGTTCCTGTAGCGGAACATCTCTTGGAGCAACTCTTTTGTGAGGAAATTTTCCTTGTATGATAGCGACACCACCTCTTGTGTACATCATCACTATTGACAACACTTAATGCAACGGCTTACACCATCTTGACATTGGGACCCAGAGACGTAGTCCCTCCTAGACTAACTTTGTTATCAACAGCTTATGTTTTCATGTGTTGATGAATGTCATGTTCCTCTTCTTTAGAACATGCAGAGGTATTCATTTATGTTCTTTTAAAAATGCAATTTAACACATCATGAAAGTGAAAGGTCTTGGAAGGGTCCTTTGTCACACTCAGACCTAGATCAAGAGAGGAAGTGGAAACTATACTTCTTAAAAAGGCAAAGAAATGAAGAACTCAAAATTATCCTATCATTGAAATAAAAGATGATTATATTATCACTAAGCCCTAACAAATCCTTTATGATTATATAGAATCCACAGAGACAAAATAAAACAGGAACAAAAGATTACAGATAAAAGAAAATTTCTTGAGTATACTTATGTTGATGAGGATAATAAGTATATAACTATAGAGGAAGAAATATGAGATATTATAAGAAAACAATCCTCAAGAAAAGTTGAAATGCCCTAGAGGAAGTCATATCTCCTTAACAAAAATCCCTTGAGAAGAAGAAAAGGAGAAAAAGAAGTTGATAAAGTTTGTATAGGAAACGCAAGTCTTAGTAAGATATCTGAAATAACAAAATGATTTGTTGACAAAGCACAACCTTCCATTAATCATGGAAAATCAAATAATTCAGGAGGAAAATAAAAGGTTGCGGGAAGAAAACAATATGATGTCTGTTTGGGCATATAACTAGTATGAAAAGAAGAGAACACTTAAGGCTGAGAATAAAAATTTGAGAGTAAAGCCACTCATGAAGAAACCCCAAAGGTAGAAGGGAAATAATCATAGTCTCCCAAAGATAATGTGGGCCTTCTCTTACAAGCAGTCAAAACAATCATGATGCAGATCATGACAGTTGTTGGAACAAGTATGAGGACATACTTCATCTTCAACCTAGAAGGGATGTTAGTCCTCTTTTTGATAAAAAAAAATTGGTATGGTTTCTAACTTATTTACATTTTAAAACACATATTTTTGTCATTTATGACGATATTTTCCCATATTTTACATATATTAACACTTCAATAAGGTATTTCCATTGCATTTTTAAAATTAAATGTAATTAATTACATTGTGAAAGAAAATTGCAAATTTTAATAGATTTCATAGATCTTCCTTCACTGTTATATTTGCAAGAGGTCTCATCGAAGTCTACAACATAGGTTTTTATTTTGATTATCCCAGGATGGTGATTCTCCTACTTGCTCGTCTCGAAACAAATTTGAGATGCTCGGGCAACATGTGGTCAACGTAGGCACTCTAGCAACTAAAACATAGCACACTTTATTAAAAATGTCTAGGTTTGAGTTTCACATATTAGATCCATAATCATAGTAACTAGAAAGGTCAATTTGATCGAATCTCACTCTTATAATATATTGTAATTAGTTTAGAATAAGATTTATGCATATTTTGTTAAAGTTTTGCCTATAAAGGCAAGTAAACTTGGCTTTCCAAAGTATCTTCTTAGTTTGAAAACTAAGATTTTGACTTGAGAGGTCGACGTTAGATTGCATATGTGTTATTAGCTATTTTCATCAATTTATGAAGTTCTTTTGAAGTTTCAACTTTTGAGTTTGAGTTAAGTGTGCTTGCTTGATTTATGGAAAATCCCCATCACTCTAGCCAGTACACCATGTTCTTGTTCTACATTATCCTGGTAATTACTTGTTTCTTGCTATTTTTCATAATATTTTCCATGTTTATATTCACTAATTACATCATGTACATTTAGATTTGAAATTGGTTATAAAACTAGCTTCTTGGACATCATGTATATAAGGTTTAGAAGTTAGTTTTGAACTATTGTTTCTAGGTATTCTTTCCTAATTGTTTCATGAATTTAATACTCATTTCTTTTTATAGATATTCATTCCATCTTAATATGGTTTTAACAATTGTTTATTTAGTATAGGGAAATTAGCATAATAGTCATATTTTTTCAATATTGCATAGCATTCATCTTTGTTAAATTTTGCATCAATGGAATACAACACATATTGAAGGTTTAAATGAATTTAAGGATCATAAGTTAGTCATTTGTTGAAGGATTTGAGTAAATACTAAAACTAAATATTAGTTAGATACTAAATACTAGTTACTAGCGACTAGTAATTAGTTACTAGTTCCTAGTTATTTAAAACTTTGATTAGATACTAGTTATCATAGTATACATTGAATAGACATACTTATATTTGATTTGCATACCTTGATTTTATTGGATATATTTTGGTTTTATTAGTTTGGATATACTTTGGTTTGATTATCATATCTATCATAGTTACATTTGATGAGATACGTGACTATTCCATTTCATCATTGAATTTGTACTCCTACTCATGGCTATAGATTTCAATGACATCTATGATTATTTATTATCATAGATTAGTTGTTTTTTGAAAAAGAAACCTAACTGACCAATGTAACCAAGGAACCGGGAGTTGCATTCACCAACTTGTTAGGAGAAAAATGCCCCAATGTCTTGAGAAATTTTCATTTTTTCTTGAATCTTTCAAACAACATAGTTCCCTGCTTTTGTTTATTGTTTTTTAGAATATAGTGATGGTTTGAGGACATCCTAGCTAAAGGGATGGGTAGAAGGCTATGAGTGATTATTCATTTTCACTCTCACAAATGGGGAAGGTCGTAGTAGATTCTAATCCTCTTAACTAGTATTGGGTCAAGATTGGTTAAGTTGACTAAAAGACTACCAAAGTGTCCACTTGCCTCCATTCACAAGAAAGGCCCTAGTGTCTTAATCAACCTCTTTGATTGGAAACCCCCTTGAACATTTTTATTTCCCAACATTTAAATGAAATATTGACATTATGAATACGATTGCATAAAGAACTTAGATTTGTGAGAGGAATCTCAATATATTCCAAGTCCAAAGTATTCTTAAGTGAAGCCAATGTGATTTCCATTTCAAATTTGTGTGATTATATTAACAATTTTGTTTCATACTTCCTTAATTTAATTTCTAGTTTTGACTTAGAAGTGAAATTCAATCTAACTTAACTCATTACATATTGTAGTGTGCTTCAAAGTTTACAAACACCAGATTGATATAAAAGTCATGTCCTAGTTTAGATCTCTAAATTAGACTGACAAATTTTCTCAATGATAACCCACATCACCTCATAGGATTCTCCTTTATGTGCACCCTTATGTATTGTATGATGGAGGTATACCATGCTACATGTGGGGTTTCTTGAGATTGGTATGAGTTGTGGAAAGTCTTATTTGAACCTAATCCAACACTAAATGGGAAAAACAAGCAAGAGGGGTGTGGTCTTCAATGTTTTTGAGAATTGTTCTCTTAGTCAAAAGGATATTTGGTATAGTTTAATTTTCACACACAAAAAAGATAGATATGGTGAATTGCCATAATCATAGAAAATATTATGTCATGTAAGATTAATGAAGTATTATAGTGGTTAAAGAATTATGAATGATAAGTTAGAAAATCGCCTTATAGTCTAATGAATTTGAACCTACAATAGAATGAGTGGAAGGAAGTTTTTGAAAAGTAGCCTAAAGTAGTTAACCACACTGACTAGAAGTATTTTAAATATAAAATTGTTTTATAATACAATCTAATACAAAACTACTTGTTAATGTGAAAAAAATATTCATCTTAGTAAATAAATAAATATAACGATGTTAATTTCATAGTTAAATCATAATTTATTTAATTATTGAATTTAATTGAGTATAAATATTATAGCTTCAAATAATCTATTTGTTTGTTATGAGAGGGAGTGAAGAGTTTGTCATTCTTCCCTTTGGGTATAGGGTAATTGAATGGTAAATCATGTAATCTTTTTCCCTTATATCCCCATGGGCATATGAACCGCAATAAAGAACTACGTAAATATCATATGGGGTCATGCAACAAAAAGAAGCATATTAGTTCACGAACTCAACCTATGGCAATAATCATAAGCATCGATGACCATCACTTTGGAGAAATAAAATAATAAGGAAGCACATGTGGCATGGATTTCCATTAATATTAAGTGTCTTTAATATATGACTATAACTATCTTCCATTAATATGAAACATGGTAGTTGTTTCCTATAATTCTACCTTTCCTAATATTATAAGTTTATCTTTATAGGACTATTAAAAATTTCAGTAAGTGTCTTTACGGTAGGTATTTTCAACAAGGACTATAACTATTTTCCATTAATATGAAACATGGTAGTTGTTTTCTGTAAATATAGCTTTCCTAATATTATATGTTTATCTTTATATGGCTATTACAAATTTCCATTAATGTAAAAGATGGTAGTTGTTCCTAATAAATTTATCTTTATATTACAATTAATATAAAATTTAATTTTTTAATATTATACGTTTTTCTCTATATGACTATTACAAGTTCCCATTAATGTAAAAGATGGTAGTTGTTTCAAATAAATTTATCTTTACATCACTATTAATATAAAAAAGATTTAAAAATCATAGAAGAAAATATTTCCAATAGGTCTAACCTTATAGGACAATTAGTATCTGCCATTAATATGAAACACGGTAGTTATTTCCAACAACTTTATCTTCATGTCACTATTGCTACTGGTCATTAATTTGGAAAGGACTTTTCTGCACACCTTGGACAAATGCATGCTAATGAATAATGTGTATGCCCACATCTATATTAATTGGTCATTTTACACTATCATATTTTGTCATTTTTATATTACCATTTGACATTAATATGGAAAAGGACTTTTGGGCACACCTTTGACAAATGGATGCTAATGAATAATGTGTATGCTCACATCTATATTAATTGGTTATATAAAATCATTTTACTCTTATATTGTGTCATTTTCATTTTCCAATTCTATTAAATCCTTTTTGAAAATTGTCGTTCATTTGATCATGTTCTAAATAAAAAGTGAGATAGTAGTAAAGTTACATCTTTTGTATGGGATAATACATGATAATTGAAAGGAATTGCAATGCATTGCAAGGAAATCGATACACGTACATGGAATGTACTATTTATTGTTTGAATATTCAAGCTTTTGGCAAGCTTCTTGTACACTTGTGATATTGAAATATATAATAATATCAAAATATTAAATATTCTAATTATAAATTTTTAATTAGATAGGTTTTAATATTAATATTAAAAGACGTAGATAAGTATGGCAAGTTATTGGTTTTTTATTTGAAAAAATATGTTGGAAAATGGTTATTAGTACTTATTTTCTTTATTTTTAATATTTGTTTGTGAAATTTGTTAAAAAAAAGTAATTCTGTTTTTTGTTAGATTTTTTCATTAAACAAATATTAAGATTGAGATAACAATAACATATGACAGAGACTTTGGTCAAAGGCATAGCAATTCAGAGATCCCAATAAGTTGCTCATATATTCAGATTTGTACACAGGTTTCATTCTTGAAAAGCGTGTATACACATAGAACTTCTTTATAGAAAGTGCGTATATAATCTAGGGTTTTGCTGAAAAGGATGTCTGATCAGTCTAATTAGTCTTGCTATGGTTCTGATGTCTGTCAATGAAGTATTACTTGATGATCTGGGTTTAATAGTGATGTTTGAAGTTGAATTGATCGATTGAAGAGTGATTATGCTGGTAGCTATATGTGATTGAAGATCTATGACAGTTCTGTGATTATTCCAGAATAATTCAGTGGTTTAAGGTGTAACTCAGTGTTTGTTTCAGAATGACAGTGATTCAGTTTCTGGGTTCAATGTTTTGAGATCTGTAATAGGCATGCTTCAAGGAGTCAAGTATATACACGGGTTTTCTAAAGTAAAGTAGCATATATATTCTGATATTTTGTTGATCAGGATTTTCAATTGGTTCAGAGAGTTGATACAGTGTTTGGGTTCAATATTAATATTCTGGTTACAAAGATCTAATTTCTTTGGTTGTTTGAGAATAAGCTGATTGATTTGCATCTTAGTTGTTTCAATGATTGGTTGATTCACTTGGTTCAATGATTGATTGATTTGTTGTAGCAATCAATTTCAATTTTGATATTTTCTATTGGGCTTAAATGACTGTAGTGCGTCTAGTTTGAAAATTTGATGAAAAGTGAAGTTGTGATGTTTTGTATGAGGTGGGTCCAGTGTGAAAGTTTATGAAACATGGTCCATGGAAGTGTTGAGGGTTAGATCCTTCACTAAGGGAGTTGAATGCTCCTTCCAGTGGTAGCTGGTAAATCAGATCATGGGGTTGAAGGTCCCTTTCTGTGGGTGCAGGTAAACAAGATAAGGGGGTTTGAGCTCCCTTCTAGTGGGTGTTGGAGAACAAGATCAGTGATTTGGAGCTCCCTTCGAGTAGGTGTTGGAGAACAAGAGACTGTTGTAGCCTTCTATAGGTGGGTGCCTGCGTGCTGGTATAAATTTGTGATCGTACAAGATTGTAAGAATTTTTTCTTAATAATAAAAGAAGACAGAGATGACAATAATGGTGGTTGTCTCCCACATTGGGTTTTCACCTAAAATCATGGTGTTCATATGCGTTTCTTATGTGTGATTCTTTATATGTCCTTACTGCACATTATTATTGTATATCTAATGTTGATGAAGTACTAACATACTACTTCAAGAAAAATTGATTGAAAAACTAAGTTGATTGGATATAAGTTAGTTCTCTGCATTAAAGTTGCATACGTACGCTAGTTTCTTTCAGTAAAGTCCAGTACAGAAATATCAGTAAGAAAAGAAACATTTATTGATTCACCCCCCACCCTCTTAGTATTTCTTCCGAACAATTAGTATTAGAGCAGGTCCTTCGGAAGAAGCTTGATCACTTGAAGGAAGATTCATCAACATGAGCAATCAAAAGGGGACATCATCTATCAGGCCACCATTGTTAAATGGAACCAATCTAGTTTTCTGGAAGGTAAGAACAAGAGCTTACTTACAGTCACTTGGAGCAGATGTATGGGGAATCATTGAAGGAGGTTATTAATATCCATCCTCCATTCCCACAAATGAAGAAAAAAAGAAGAAATATGTGACCAATGCAAAGGTTATCAATGCTTTGTTAAGAAGCCTGATAAAATTAGGATTTGTCAAAGTCATGCATTTGAATAAGGTAAAGGCTATATGGGACAAGATCATCCAAATCTATGAAGGTGACACCAAGGTAAAAAGTGCCAAACTTCAAACTCTTAGAATTCAATATGAAACTCTCAAAATGCACAATGATGAAAGTATCACAAGTTTCTTTCTTAGGGTAGATGAGATCGTGAATTCTATGAGAAATATTGGTGAAGAAATAAAAGAATCATCACGTTCCCCCAAGGGAAGTTTTGGGGCTCAAAGCCCAGATTTTGACCAAATCCAATGTAAAGACTTCAAGTTTTGTGGGCGCGAAGTGTGAATATTGTAAATGAGTCATAGGGTTGTCCACCCTCATTTTTGTAAATGTAATGTCGGCTTTAGAGATCCACCCATGATCCGTAGACCATGGGATTGTATAAATAGAGTGAGTCTCTAAGTTGTAAATTAGCGAAGAGTCATGAATGAAGGATGAAGAATTCAATATTATCTAAGTGTAGAGTCGAGTCTTTGGGTCGTAGAGTAGGAGAAGGCTTTGTAGTTGAGTGCGTAGAGGCCTAATAGTCCGCAACTGAGTGCGCAGACCCCTGCAGCTAAGTGCGTAGGGTGGGTCAAGTCTATAACCTTTGGGGAAGTAATAAAGAGAAGTTTTACATCATTTCTATGTGTCTTTTTCCTATTTTGTGCATTGAATGTATCATATATAAATTGCATTTCTATACTTTATATGATGCATGAACTTATATGAATGTGTTGATAAAGTAAATATAAGATAAAGTATCTATTTATGTGAAGATAACTAACTGTTGTAAGAAGATAAGTAAGATCTGCGGTATAACTTGGGAAAGTAGCGTAGATAGCTGCTAGGGTAGTGTGAAGCCACTTCAGCCCCTAGTGAGGGCTACGTGAAGGTGATAATAACAGATCGTAAAGGCCTTCCAAGTCAGGATCGTGCACGAAGGTATTCACAATTGCACTAAACTCACCCCTCGGACATCTCAAGGGTGTGGAAACTTGGTTCCAGCATCCCCCCATACTGCTTCGAGTCAGACCTCAGTCTGCGCTCCACGAGTTCTTGCTGAAAGGGCCAGTAGTAAAGGGATTTTTTTGGATAATTAACTCCAAACTTGGGTCAGGCCCCCTCAATCCAACAAATGGTTCCGTTTTCGAGACCGGAATCTACATAGAGATGTTTGATGTCATATCATTGAAATCCAACTAAGAAGGAAATTGAAGGTTGGATGGATAGAAGAATTCACAAGTTCGCGGTGCAGGAGAACAGGCATCTGCAATTCACAAAATAAGAGTGGTTAGATTGCTACTTGTACATAGAGATCCACAAAATATTTTTCGCATCTTTCCCTACTGAGCTATACGAGTGGATCGCGGAGCTAGTAGATAGCCAAGGAAGATAGAAACTCAACAATCTTATTGTGAGGACCCCAAAGTTGGTGCATAGATTGAAAGCATCGAAGGATAAGATCATGCGCACTATTGATCACTAGCTCGATTGGATTATAGGAGGATTCATTACTGAGTTCGTGGTAGATACTCCAGCCAGCTATAGCGAAGCGGAGCGACGCTTGCTCAAAGGATCGTGAGGTAAGTATATAAAGTCTCTAAATACTTGGATTAAAATTTTATTGTGTGAAAAGAGGGTTATGCAATTACCTTGATGTCCGGAGCTACGAGAAGTGGAAAAACATATAGAAACGAAGGAAGTAAGGGACCATAGAATAGCCCTTTGATTTCACTTCTGTGAGGGGACGAGGAAGAGCTCACCAAGGTCTCCCTGCGAAGTGCGATCAATTTGATAAGACAAAGGATTCCATGCAAACCACCCCCACCCACACCACCACTAGTTTCACCCCCTTCACCTCCATCTTCACCCATACCACCTCTGCCACCACTGTGAGTCAGTATGGCAAGCACAATAAAGTTTCCTGTCTTCAAGGGAGTAGGAAATGAATATCCAGACTAGTTTTGGTTCGTGATAAGAGCCGTATGGGAAGCTCATGGAGTTACAAATGATAATATAAAGAAAGCGACGTTGGTCAACGCTCTACAGGATTGTGCGTTGACCTGGTATATTAAGCATTCTAATGACAATCCAAATGCGGGAATCGAGGATATCCAATTGCGCTAAACAGAGAATTTAGCAGGCTGAAGTCACAAGCGCAGTAAATTATTGGATTCAAAGAGAACACCATGCTATTAGGCGAGACTCCTTGGGTGTTGGAATAGAGACTGAAGTGTATGATTTGCAAAGCTAATATGACTTTGACGGATGGGCAACACCGTGAATGGTTTGTAGCATCACTAACGCCACATTTGAGGAATGCGTTGTCCAAAAGAGGTTAACGACTAAGGTAGAAGCCTTGGAGATCACGATGAGGCTGCATGAAACCTTGATGCAGGATCCTAACTTGGGAGTTCAACAGATCCACGCGCAGTTGAAAAACTTATGCCTTGAGATGCAGAGTTTAAAATAGGATAGGACAACCCGAACAGAAGTGTGTGAAGTGGTGTGGTGTGTAAAATGCAAGGGTTAGGGTCATGATAGGAACCACTGCCATGTGTTCACGAATTACCTCCCGAGAGAAGGACTGATGCGGTTAAGGCCAGAATCACAAGTAGGACCTAGCACGACACTTGCTCTGTGGTGCGCAATTTGTCAAATAGGAGGAAAGCATGCTACAGACAACTGCCATTTGTTACAGAAGTACACGCAGAATTCACAACAATTGTTCTGTAATTTTTGTAGATCGATTGGACATGATGGGCGCACTTGTAGAAGCTATGATTTGATGATGGATATAACTCCCACCTATAGAGTTCAGGCCGAAATGCGACCCCTAAACCAAAATTCAAGAGTGGCGCGAACTAGATTTTAGGGGCGCGGACGAGGCCAAGGTGGAGGAGGACCTAGAAGAGGTCGCAAACAGTTGATATGCTACAATTGTGGAGGCCGAGGAAATTATGCCCATGATTGTACGAATCCAACACGCCCATCATGTCTGTATTGTACCTTGTTTGATCATGAGATGGAAGATTGTCCTACGCTAATAGCTAGGATACATGACAAGGGAGCACTATCGCCTCCCCTGACTCAGAACTTGCAGATGATGAGGTCTGAGCCACACGAGGAAGATCCAAATGTGAACATTGTGCTCCGAAGTGGAATTACGACGGGAGATGATAAAGGAAAACAACCCAAAGATGGTACTTTGGTTCACAAGGCTCCGACAAAAGAAGAAGAGTTTGATTTGGAGCGCACTAAGGAAACCTTCATGGAAGCTAAGAAGAGCTTCGCTGATGCCTCCACTTCAGGAGGCAAAGATAGACCAGAGCCGAAAATGGACCTATCTATGCTTACGACATTCCTCAGAACATGCATGAATCTACTATGTGATAGTAAGGCTGTAAAGGGACTACAAGAACTCATTAACAGATGCACTGGGACCATGATAGGAGAACCATGTGTAGTCAGGAAGATTGGAAAGCATGCAACGAGGAAGGGAAGAGAAATGAGGCTAACCGCACAGATTGGAAAATATGAGATGGACCAAGTAATTCTGGATTTAGGATCGGACGCAAACGTTCTGCTGAAGCAGACATGGGAGCGCATGGGGAGGCCTATGCTGCAATGGTCTCCTATTCAGCTGTGAATGACGAACCAACAAAAGATAATATCTATGGGGAGATTGTAGGGAATCACCATGGATATTGAGGGAGCAAGCACGCTAACATACTTTGAAGTGATAGAGATTGTTGATGATAGCAATCTCTACCCCATGCTCTTAGGAATTGATTGGGCCACTTGCATGAGTGGGGTGATTAATCTGAAGAAGGGCAAGATGATTTTTGAGAAGAAGTGTCTGCGCGTAGTTATACCCTTGGACCCTATGGAAGGATCACGCTACAACGAGATGGTGTGCAACTATGAAAGTGATGATGATTTGGGTTGCATTTACAAAATAACTGCGCGAGAGCAATATTGGGTAAATCCCATCACGAACGGATGGATCTCATGGGAGTGCGAAAGCTCCTGTACGTCAGATTCCGATGAGGAGATAGAGGGATGGAAGAACCAGTTACACGAGGTGACCATGCTGAGCTGTAATATGATGACAAGATTGCTGCGCTGCGTATTGATAGTAGTGAGGGTTCTGCCTACTTATGATGGGTTAAGTGAAGTAGATACCTTCCTAGATAAGTTTGAGAGGGAGGTGTCGAAAAAGAAATGTTTCTAGGCCTTGAACTAGGTACTGCGCGCTATGCCCATGAGGTGGTGGGGTATGCACAAAGGGAGCTTTGAGGATAGGCGTGAATGCAAAAGAATGATGTGCATGTAGTTTGGGAAGCCTAAAGTGTGATTGACAAATAAATGCAATGGGCAGGATAAAATGCACGCACATCTAGCCAGATGGATGCCAACATATGGAAAACAACCTACGCAGATTCACGTGAATTTTGCGTTGGGAGATATGGTCAATAAGAATTTGTTAGGGGGGAAATTGTGCAAATGGATCCTCAAGTTGGAGCAACAGGGTGTGGAGAGAATGAGCACACAGAATTTTATCCACGCGGAAGCATTTAACGAGGTGTGCAGAGCATTGAACAAGGTATATAATGTGAAATGAAGTGATTGTGACCTGTGCGTACTAACAATTTTATGGGCTTATAGGGCGATGTGCAAGAAACTATCGAAACAGATGCCTTCTAGGCTGAACTATGGAGCGAACGTTATAATCCCGATGGAGTATATCATGCTTAGTCTGCGCATAGCAACACTCACAGGTATGACGAACTGCGGAGCCCTGTAGGAAAGACTCACGTAGTTGGAGGAACTCAAGGAAGAACGATGTCTGGCTGGCTTTCACCAATAGGTACAAAAGTAGCATGAAAAGGCATGGCACAATCGACATATTAAGTTTTGCATCTTCAAGGTGAACGATTTGGTGTTACTGTATGATAGTAAGTTTGATAAATTCCCGGGAAAATTTAGAATGCATTGCTTGGGACCATATGTTATTAAGGAGGTCACATAGGGAGGTGTGGTGCATTTGGTAAAGTTAAATGAAGAACCTTCCTAGGAAGAGTGAATGGCAGTTGGTTGAATCCATATACGGGTGGCCCGACTATCTCACTAGCCCACTAAAGTACAGTCTTAGCGCTCTAGGTAGCTGAAAGAGACGCGAGACTATAAACAAATGCAGGGAACGTAGGAGCAGATACAAGTAAGCACTTCAAATATAGTAGTCTCTAAACAACGCGTGCATGAGATACAACAGGCAACTGCTCAGTGCGCTGCCAATCTTGCAGCAGTTCGAACAAAGTTGGGAGGCCTCCGTGTGAAGATCTCTACACCAATAGAGTGACTCGAGGGTGAGTCACGATGTTTGTGTTGGGGGTCTGTTGGGTTGAGATCCCCCAAGGAAATTTTTGGGGCTTAAAGCCCAGATTTTGACCAATTTTGATGTAAAGACTCCGCGTTTTGTGGGTGCAGAGCACAAAGATTGTAAATGAGTCATAGGGTTATTTGCCCTCATTTTTGTAAATGTAATGTTAGCTTTAGAGATCCATCCATGATCCGCGGACCATGGGATTGTATAAATAGAGAGAAGATCTAAGTTCTAAATCAGCGAAGAGTCATGAATGAAGGATGAAGTATTGAGTATTATCTAAGTGTAGAGTCGAGTCTTTGGGTTGTAGAGTAGGAGAAGGCTCTGTAGCTAAGTGCGCAGAGGCCTAGTAGTCCGCAGTTGAGTGCACGAACCCCTGCAGCTGAGTACGCAGGATGGGTCGAGTTTGTAACCTTTGGAGAAGTAATAAAGAGAAGTTTTACATCATTTCTATGTATCGTTTTCCTATTTTGTGCATTGAATGTATCAGATATAAATTTCATTTCTATTGTTTATATGATGCGCGAACTTCTACGAATGTGTTGATAAAGGGAATATAAGATAAAGTATCTGTTTACATGAATATAACTAACTGTTGTAAGAAGATAAGTAAGATCCGTGGTATAACTTTAGGAAGTAGCACAAGTCACGGCTAGGGCAGCGTGAAGTCACCTCAGCCCCTAGTGAGGGCTGCATGAAGGCGATAATAATAGATTGCGAAGGCCTCATAGGTTAGGATAGTGCACGAAGGGACCTGCACGAAGGTATTCACAGTTGGACTAAACCGACCCCTCAGACATCTCAAGCATGTAGAAACTTGGTTCCAACATCCCCCCATACTGCTTCGGGTGAGACCTCAGTCCATACTCTGTGGGCTATTGCTGAAAGGGCCAGTAGTAAAGGGATTTTTTTGGCTAATTAACTCTAAACCTGGGCCAAGCCCCCTCAAGCCAACACATCATTGGTTGACAAAATATTAAGGGCTCTAACACCTAAATTAGATTCAAAAGTTTTTTCCATAGAAGAAATGCAGGACTTGAAGAATCTTACTATTGTACAACTTCATGGGATTCTAACAATCTATGAAATGAGAAAAGTGGGTCCCTCAGATATCATAGTATTTTCATTCAATGCTACTACAAAAGGAAAAGAAAATAAAGAATCAGGTTATGTATCAAAAGAAGAAGAGGCAAACTTCGTAAAAAAACTCCATGTGGGTACGGGAATATTCATAGGTAAGCTTCCCTTCAAGTGTTTTTCTTGTGGTATAGTTGGTCATTACGCTACTAAGTGTCCCTATAGAGAAAATCATGAGAAAGGGAAAGACGCTACAAAAATAAATAGGAGACATTTTTATACACATGAAGAGAGTGATGGTCTCTCAAATGGTGAAGAAGGTGATTCTGATCAAGAATATCAATTACTTATGAAATTTGAAGATATAAGTAGTAATGAGTGTGATGATAATTTCATGGATGCTCTAGAAGAAAAGGATATTTTCATTGAAGAAATAACACATCTTAATATTGCTCGAAGAAGGGATTTAGAAAACTATGACAAGGATATATCATATGCAGTAACAGTTATAGATGTCAACAAATATTCAAGTTTGGGAGCACCCTGATTTCTATTGATCAAGAATGAAGAAATCGGTAACAAATAATTATCAAGTATGGGCTTTTGTTCTAACTGTAGTCCATTTCTTTGTCAATGCAATAATGATAGTGATGATGACAGTGAAAAACTAAAGTTTCACTCATGGATAAAAGTGAAAGTAAGCACTCTAAAGAGAAAACATATTAAAAAATGATGCCTCTAGAAGCAGAAGATCAGGGCAATTCTAGAACAATGGACAACGCAGATGTGCTTATACTAAGGAAAGAAAATTATCAACAATGTAAAGAAAATATGAAGTCTAATATAATGAATCTTGATGTTTTGTATTTAGTATGCAATGGCTACACCAATATTTCTCCATCAGATGAGGAAGTGAAAAAGAACAATAAGGCTTTGAGTGACATCTCTTGTAGCATACCTGATTCAACAGTAAATAAGGTTATGCATTATACAACTACAAAACAAACGTGGGATAAGCTACAAGCAATCCATGAAGAAATCCCAAAGGAAGATTCCTCATCGAGGGAATTGTCAGGTAACCCTATCCTTAACAATATGTCAACCTTTGTTATGTCAGATGGATTTGTTGATTCAGAAGAAGACAGGTTGGAAGAGACTTTTGATCTTAGAAAAAAAACTTGATGTTGCTTTAAAAAATATTGTTAATCTTAAAGATAAGTTGCAGGCATATGATAATAAGGATCATATTAAATCAGTAAATGTTGTTTTGGAATATAAACAATATTGTGAAGGTCTTGAAGCTAAGATCATCTCTCTAAGAGCAGATCTTGAAAACTCAGATAAGCGGAATGAAGAACCACTTCAATATTTTGAAGAACAAGAAAATGGGCTGAAAGATGAGATTCTCAATTTAAGGAGCAAGTGGAAGAAGGAATAAGGGTTGAAGAAGGTATGAAGAAGTAGTATCTAGAAAAGGAAAAGAAACATCAAAGAATGGAGGTTGAGGTAAACATTCTAAAAGGTAAATTAGAAGAAAAGGATAAACATTTGAGATTTCAAGATAGTACTAAGATTTTGGATAATATTCTTAGTAGTCAAAGGTCTCCTGCATCAAATATGGTCTTGGTTTTCATGAAACTATTGAAGGAGAATCTAGTTCAGAAAATGAGGCAAGGAATTTGAAGGGTACCAATGCAAAACCTGAAATTCTCAACAAAGAGATAAGAAGTCAACTTGATAAAAAATTAAGGAAAGGGAATCTTCAAAGAAAATCATTTACTCCTAATGTTAATCGATTCTCTCCTCTGATCAATAATGTTGAATGTTTTATATGCCTTAATTATGGACACATTGCATCTAATTGTAGAAGTAGATGGTTTCAATCACAAGCAAATAATTACTTCACAAAAATATGATCAACTTCCACGTACTTTAAGGGATATTGTTTTTCTTGCAATATATTTGGTCACAAAGCCATTGATTGCAATAAGGAATATGAAACATAAATATTACGATTCTTCTGCTCATATATGATTTTATTCTTGTAACAAGTTTGGGCATATAACAAAAGAACACAGGAACAAATATATACAACATGGAAAGCAATCAACTAAGAATATTGATGTCAAAAGCCCTGAAAAAGATGGATCCACCAATGTCTCTCATAACAAGCAGAAAGAAGAAGAACATATAAGGTGTGGTCTTGCACTTTTATCATTTGAAGAAGATGATGAATGGTACATAGACAACGGATGCTCTCATCACATGACTAGAGATAAGAGTAAGATGAAGTCTCTCAAGAAAAACCAATATGGTAATGTTATTCTTGGAAATAATGCTCCAACAAAAGTTATGGGAAAGTGTAGAGCTAGAATTAATAAACATAGAGTAGCAGTTGATACTTTATTAGTTCAAGGGCTAAAGAAAAATATTCTAAGTGTAGGTCAAATGGTAGATAAAGGAAATATAATTGTGTTTACATCAACCAAATGCAAGGTAATGAATGAAGAAACTAGAAAATTCATAGCAAGAGGATATAGAAACCCAGACAAATTATATGTTCTTGAAGAATGAAATTTGTGTAGATATGAGGAGGATTCAGACTCAGAGTAAAAGAAGGTGGTGCCTATTGCGGTCCATTATTCTTACAAGATTACTCCTAACAATGATCGCAAAAGTGATGTGAGGTACATGACCTCATGAGAACAGAAGATGATTACCACGTCCTTATGATCAGAGATGTGTAATCTTAGGGGGAGCAATACATGTTTTATCTTAATGAAGATTCCCATTATTTTTTTTATTTCATGTTTCTTACGTTACTAATAGTGCATTTGATGTAGTAACAGTGAACATGTACAAACCATACAGGATTAGGGGGAGCTTAAGTTAAGAAGTTTCAATATTTTACTTTTTGTACATAGATCCTATGAAGACAAATCATGTATATACGTGAGTTTTGAACTAAACAGTCACGCATTTTTTTCTATGATGAAGAAATAGTAGGAAAAACTTAGGAAAAGGGTCTGATATGCTTTAGCCAATTATTATTTGGCTTTCTTGTTCTGATGATTAATTGTTATAGTTTGTTGATGCTATTTAGAAGTGGTTTTGGATTTTATAAGTTGTTGATGCCTTGATGGATAACCAATTGATGAAGATACTTTGATGTCCTTACTGATATATGTGATGATATGATCAGCGAACAATTGGCATAGGTTCAGGGGGAGCATTTGCTATGCTTCTAATAATGCATTGTCGGCATTATGTTTTATTTAGAATTCCTTGGTACATAATGATTCTTATCAGATGTTATGATTATAGAAAACTCTCTAGTGATAATAATGGTGATGATATGATTGAGGATTGTTGTTCTTCTTTGTGGAAAAAACATGTAGATCTTGTTATCTCATGCTATGATTATTTGATGATAATGTTATTTTCATGGATGAAGCATATGGGAGGTTGCATATTGTGAAATAGTTGATGTATGAAGAATTTGGGCCAAAAGAATGATGCTGTTGTAGTTTTCACAAAGACACAGTTATTGATACTGTTATATCTACTTGATGATACTTATAAACATTGCATATTTTGATGATGTTGAAGAATGATGTTACACTGGCCTATCTTACTTTATGATGATATGCTTGGTTCTCACTCATGTTTTTGATGCTGCATACTTGGACACAAGATTAATGATATGTCTTATCTTGCAAAATAATGTTGTTCATGTTGCTGTTGATAGACACTTATGGTGCAAATCCTATATGGTGGATGATAGTTTTTGATGACTATCATGGTGTTATTGAGGTTATTTGGTCATGGTTATAAATGTCATATATGTAATTTGATGTAAAGGTCATGTAAATACCTATGGTCTAATCATTATAAAATCCAGTCATGTATGGACTATTTTGGCGAAGTCATGTAGTCCCATCTTTTGGGAATGTGATGTAGTTTGTAACCCCATTGTGATGGGTGATCAATGTTAGCATGAGTCATTGGTGATAGGAAAGGTCATGTCTAGTTGAGTCATAGAGTCATGTACTTCTTTGTATGCCTTCATCGAATTCAACATGTACTTAGGGGGAGAATGGTCAGTATTTAGTATTCATACTCAATAGAAAATATCTACAATGCTCATGTTAGAAAAGTGAGAGAAGCCTTCATTCAACATTGGCCAGCCCTTTGTCCTTTATGTCAAAGTTGGAGAGAAGCTTGGTGTTTGGAGAATGCTTAGTATATCTATAAATGTTTTTATAGGTATCTATAGGTTGTGGTGACCAAACACCAAATTGGTTGCCATCAAGTCTAAAGGGAGAGATTGTTGGCATTATGACTAATGTGGTGTCCTTGATGGTAACCTACTTGATGAGTTATCTTTTGATGGAAACCTACTTCATGAAAATGTCAATAGGATGTGTCTACATATGATAGAGAGTTTGGGCAAAGGCATAGTTGTTCAGAGAGAGAGAGGAATAATAAAGATGAAATTTGAAGAAGTATATGTGGGTTCTGTTAAACAAAGCTATGTACATACGCAAGTTTGACAACCTGAAAGGCATGTACATATGAGGGTTTAATGTCAGTAAGTTGTGTATCTATTCATATTGGTACGCGAGTTTCATTCCTGAAAAGCACGTATACACGCGAAACTTCTTTGTGCAAAGCGTGTATATAGGCTAGGGTTTTTCTAAAAAGGATGTTTGATCAGTCTAATTAGTCTTGTTGTGTTTTTGTTGTCTGTCAATGAAGTCCTACTTGATGATTTGGGTTTTACAGTGATGTTTGAAGTTGAATTAATTGATTGAAGAGTGATGATGCTACTAGCTATATGTGATTGAATATTTGTGATGGTTTTGTGATTATTTCATAATAATTGACTGGTCTAGGGTGTAAATCAATGTCTGTTTCATAATGACAATGATTTAGTTTCACGGTTCAATGTTTTGAGATCTGTACATGAGTATGCTTCAAGGATGTTGTGTATACACACAATTTTGCTAAAGTAAAGTAGTTTATATATTCTAATATTTTATTAATCAGGGGTTTTCAGTTGGTTCAGTAAGTTGATGTAATGTCCGAGTTTATTATTGATATTCTAGTTATAAAAGTCTAACTTCTTTGGTTGTTTGAGAATACATTGATTTATTTGGGTCTCAGTTGTTTCATTGATTGGTTGATTCAGTTGGTTCAATGATTGAGTGATTTGTTGTAGTGATCAATTTCAGTTTCGATATTTGGTATTTAGCTTAAATGATGGTAGTGGGTCCAGTTTGAAAATTTGATGAAAAGTGGCCTACGCATTGTGATATTTTGTATCAGGTGGATCTAGTGTGAAAATTTATGAATTTTGGTCCACTGAAGTGTTGAGGGTTGGAGCTTTCAGTGAAGGAATTGAAGCTTCCTTCCAGTGGTAGCTGGTAAATCAGATCGCGAGGTTGAAGCTCCCTTTTGGTGGGTGTCAGTAAACAATATCAGGGGGTTGGAGCTCCCTTTATAAAATGTTGGGCTCCATCCAATGGGATGACATCATGCTGACATCACCTATGCCATGTGTCGACCTATGAGTGTTCCACATGTCCACTAGCAATGGTCCTTCTGGGTACCTAAAAATGCCAAAACTTCCTGCAACATCCCACCATCAATTGGACCATGTCATGTTAACATAATTGACCTATGTTGTCTCGGCCAATGGTATGTTGCCAAGTGTCCTGTGTGAGAGAAGAGAGAAAGGGGTCCTGAGACTCATTTTGCAAGCAAATTTGTTTGTTAAATTTTTAACGAGCTTCCTAATCATTTCATTTGTTTTTCTTCAAAAGTTCTCCTAGTTGGATCTCCTTCACTTGCAGCCTCCTTATACCTTTGGGCTAGCCCTCAGGGGGTTGAGGTGTTAGAGTGGGGACCTCCCACTCACTTCTCATTGGTTCATGTTCTATGTTGCCATGTGCCGTTGTGACTATCTCTTGGCACTTCCACTTATGTTCCCCTTTCAATCCTCTATTGTGCACCCACTAGGGTAAGTCCGCCAAGATAGCATCACCACTTGGCGTAACCCACTCTTTATGCTTGAGCGTTGTTTTAAATCTACCGGGGTATATCCGCGTAATAGTCTCCACCAAGTGGGATCCACCTAAGCCAATAAAAGTGCTCCATGTTATTGTGTTTTCCATCCATGTCATCCCATAACTATTTTTGGTTGCTCCACCACCCTTTCCACCGGGTTTGGCACTTTTACCAACTTTGGTTATGCACCAAGACTCACCCAACCACCTCTTATCTATGCTAAGTTTGACTTGAGGTCACCAAACTTTGACTAGCTCTATCATTTGAACTAGGAGGCCATTATGAGAGTTTCGTATACCACTGGAAAGCTCATTCCATTTGGGTGGGTTTGCCCTATGCTTGAGGGGATCTATTGCACCAGAACTAGCTCCAAATAATTTTCACCTATCTCATCCATGTTGTTCCTTTATTATGCTTCTTATGCTTGGAACTAGATCTTCTAAGGCCTTCTTTGAAACTTGTGCCACCTGTTGACATCAATGGACACCTTGTTGCCATCAATGACAACATATTTCCAACAATCCATGATAAAATTAAATATCCCAGCTTCCTCAAGAAATCTCCCTTCCCCAAACTCTAAAGTTTGTGTCCCTTTCTCTCAACCTTTTTAATTTTGTAGTTTGACAGTTACAAGGAATTATTTACAATGTTTATAAGGGTAATTAATACATAGGGGATGTAACAAACCCCTATTCCTTGGAGGAAAACCATCCTTTATGTTCTATAATTGAAAACAAAACAAAACATTCTTTAGACCAAGAAAAAACTAATTCAGAGTTTTGTATTTACAACTTGATTACAGTTGAAATTCACATATGCAGATGCACACCCAATGACTAAATAAGCAGAAAAAAATTCATTTGGCAACCACTTTCCGTGGCTCTTTTGCAATTTCTTGGTGTCATTTCCTCACCAATCTAGCTTTCTATCTTGCCTTCTTCTTGGAGTGTTGCCTGCATCCAACATCTAGCATTATTTTCCTTTGCGCTTCTTGTTCCTTCAATGAATAGTTCCTGACCCGTTTCTTCCTAGAATGCCTCTAATGTTTTTTAATTCCAAGAAACCATGCTCATGACCCTTTAAAACCAAATTATTTTCCATCATCCCCTTTGTTGCTTCCTAGTCCATTAAGAAATCTAGTTTCTCCCCTTCCATGTAGTCCCCAACCTTCCATGTTCAAACATCCCCTTCTCTGCTTCTCATTCCCTCGAATGATCCATTCCTTGGCAAGGTTTCCTCACATCACAAGGGTCTCAAAACCAATGCATGCCTTTGCCTTGACATATTCATATTGGTCATAGCATGCTTCATGGAAATAAGTGGGCATCATTTGGTGCCACTGTCCCAAAATGGCCATGTTCCTGAAATCTTTAATTAACATGTTGTTGCACACTCTAATATCTACAAGATACTATTATTCACCTTACAACCAAGTCCATTCACCCAAACTGAGAAATTTCCATTCTTTCCTACATCATGGCACATAATTCTCCATGAGATTCATCATAAAGTAACTGCAATAAATTTAAATCATACCTCATTAGCAACTTCCAGGCTTACGTAACTCCCATTATGGGTGGCCTACCTATATATATTGAAAATGATAACATATTTCCACATCCTTTAATCAATGATCCATTTTATTTCTAACAGACATGTTTTCATATCCTTCATCTTTTCATGTTCTTGATGTAAACATAGGCACAATATAAGATTTATAATCACATGAAAGTACATCATAAATCTACTTGGGCTAATCCTTGCCCAATTGATTCCTTTCCTGACCAAGAATCGCATTGGAAAACTTCTCATGTCATCCTTAATCACATAAATTAACTACAAGCTGTCATTATTCCGCAAGAACGACTCAAGCCAAAACCTATCCTCCACAATGGCATTCATATATGTATATAAACATTAGCATGATCATGAACATATCACATATGTGAATTAGGTCGAAGTGAAGAGAAATTCCTTTGTGTCATTTTCGTGGTTTCCACAACCCATAAGCATTAAAGTAAAACAATCCCAAAAATAGACTCAATCCCCATGAGTTTAATGTTCGTGGTGCTCTTGGCCATCGTGTATATATATATATATATGTGTATATATATAATATATATAATATATATATATATATATAATAATATAATAATATATATAAATAATATATATATATATATATATATATATATATATATATATATAAAACAATCAATCTAAGAGTTATTTTTCAGACTCACAACAACTTGGAAGTCTTACTTTCCCCGTGGTATTACATAGGGATATCTTTCCAATATATCCATATGCGCACATGTCATGGAGCTTGAGGAAATGTCCCTTCCTTCTTCTTGACTTCTTTTATCTTAGGTTCATGTCCCTGTGGGTTGCAAGGGTTATTTTTTTTCTTTTACTATCACTAATTCTTCCTAAGTGATGTGAAATGAACTTAGTTATTAGTGCATTAATGAAATAGAAATAAATATACCAGCTACCATTTTTCCATGTTAAGCTAAGAAAATTACCCTGCAGTTGTGCACATATCCTCAAATTCTCATCAGTCACATGTCTCAATCCAAGACATAATTTATCATTTACATCGACTTTATTTTAAAATTCATAAGTACATATGTATTCATATTGGCAAGCTTACCATCCATTCCTCATAGATTTTGGAAATCAGTCTTTGACCAAGCCCATTGACAGTAATTAAAATCAGCCATCATAATTATTTGTTAACTATTGGCATCCTCTATAAGGCCAACAATAGCCCTTAAGTTCAATCTCTTTACCAAGGTCAACATTCATGCAATCTATAGCCTCAAAAGGTCAGTTAAAATCCATTTATATCACATCATCAATTTCCCTCTTCATAATTTACAATCCTCACGTTTATGGAATGCATCACATGTATACATACAATTTTCAATCAATATATGACCCTCAATTATAGTGTTACACCCAACACCCACTAGCACAATAAAGAAACTCAACTTATAATCAATAATCATAGTGATACGACCATCACCCAATAAGAAATCAACATATAATCAATAGCCATAATGCTACAATTAGCATAAGTGAGTAGTCATCTAGAAATGTCACTCTCTCATAGAGTCATAAAATACCATCTCTGCAATCCACCATGGATCTTTTCCTCACACACGTAAACCATGGGATCTCACATCTCAATTAGTAAGTATATATATATATATATATATTATATATATATATATATATATATATATATATATATATATATATATATATATATATACTATATATATATATATCGAAGAGAGAGAGAGAGATATTCATCCAAAAATAGGCTATCTATACAATACATGAAACACATGGATTTCCTAAAATCATTCATATCATATAAACATTCAAATGCACATTCATCCCAAGTGTGTAAGAACACACCACTTAGTCAATAGTGTATGTGCACAAAAAAATTATACACGAAATGCTACAAGTAATTCTACCAAACTTACAGAATCAACAAGTATCCATGGTCACAACAATTTGTGCAGATGTTTAAGATGTCTAATAGAAATCACTTGCAATACCATTGCATTTCTCAATACATTCAATCATACCAGAAACGTCCTCGCAATCATTATGAACTTTCACAATCAAATATTATAATTAACATACAATTATATTCACATTTAGTTATAATGCTTAGAGCTAGACCTTCGTTCATCTCCAAAGGTCCAAGCATTGAACCTCCCGCTTCATTAATTATGTAATAGGGAATACATTTATCCCTAAACGTTTAAGGTTGAACCTTTTTCTTCATTTCCTTTTGCAATAAATCCCATCCAATCCAAGTGTTAAACCTGGTAGCTCTGATAGCACTCTGTAAAACACCACCTTACATCTCCCTCTCATCTCCCTTACGGGATCATGATTAGGAGACCCCACTCTCACATACCAAAAACATGGTTTTTCTTTTATTCATTGTCTAGGTCAAGTTTCATTCTTAGCTAGATAAGTGTTTATGATTCCTTGGAAATATTTGTAGTTGTTAATTTTCTTCTTAAGGTTATTGTAGCTTAGAAGGCAGTCTATTCCATAGATCTAGTATTTAACAATAGTTAGATCAAACTTTCTAAATTCAACTTCTCTTTTCCATGTTGACATGTAATAATTTGTAAATGAAAAGAGAGACAAATTTTATTACAGGGATTGTTGATCTGTAGGAAGGAACACCTCCAACCAACTCCACCTAGGTCTCCTCCACCTTATGTTGATGCATACCATCCATATTCTAAACTTATGTTCTCCAGCCATCATGAGCAAGTTTTCTTAGGAAAATCCAACCTTCTTGGAGTGCTGGGCTTGCTTTGGGTTATGTTCACCTTCCCTAAACCTTCCATAACTTTCATGCACCCTTCCAACACTTCATCTCACCATTGTTTTCTTCCAAACCTCTCAACCAACTTCTTGTAGCAGTATAGGCCATCTTGTAACAGTTCAAGACATTTGTATCAGTTTCTTGTAGAAAACCTATAGCGTCCTATTTTACCTTGTTTTAACATGAAATGGTAATATATCCTAGTGTAGGAGTAGGTTAACCCCTCAGCTTGGACTCCATGACAAGAAATGCCACCTATACCATCATTTTCATTCATTTCCCTCTAGCAAGATTAGATAACATTCTCTTTTATATTTTTGAATTTAGCAATAAGGAATTTTATCTATTCTACAAGTGTGAATGAGATAATTAATGCATGCATGTTTGGATTTTGAAATGATAGAATAACTTCCTATTTTCAAGTAGTTATGGTAACTAGATGATCAAGTGCAAGGTTAGCATAGTTTCTTTCCTACAAGCGTTTTGTGTCATTTCATAGTTAGATGATTTATGTCATTTCATAGCATTTACAAGTTAGCAACTTTCATTTCCTGAATTGACAAACATTTACTTTTCCTACACTAGAACTAGTCTTACATTCCACTGTCAGTAGTCAGAGTCCCTTTATTCCAATAGAGGAATGGTTTGGAACCCTAATGGTCGATTGCCCCAGTTGAGAAGTGACATGAGTAGAATGATGCATCTACTGTGTATATATCACTGTCACCTCCAAGTTTGTATGAAACCCCGGGTTGATAAACTAAAGCTAGTAGCCCTAGGAGTTGCAACATTCTTGTTGCAATACTAAGACTCATCACTTTTTGGCGTTGTTGTCGAGGAGGTGTCTAGGTAGATATAATTTCTTCTTTTTCTTTATATTTTTCATTTTCTAGATATATGTTACTCTTTCTTTCCTTTTTTTCTTGAATTTGGTTTTGAAAGACTCTTAAAAACAAAAACAAAAAAATCATTTCATGCCTCGTATGAGTAGAGATACTTTAGGGAAATTATTTCCAAATACCTCCACACCATCAAACAGTCAACCTTCCCTCTTCTTCGGTGATTGTCTCCTTCCATTTCTAACTGTAGGAGAGTTAGAGGAACCCTTAGGAGAACAACTTGAAATCTTTGAAAAGCCTATTGGGAAAGAAGAAGAAGATACCATTCCACATACTTAGTCCTTGGATGAAAACATGAATGAGGGTGCTTTTCCCATCAGAGAGTCTAATTGAGATACTAGGATGAAAACAATAAGTCCCTCTGTCCTTCCTCATTTCCATAGCCTAAAACTATAGGACCCTAATACCTTCTTGTTTGAGTTTGATTTCATATGCAGAACTTATGATTATACCTCTGATGACCAGAAGTTGAAGTTGTTCCCATCCACCCTCAAGGATGCAGCCTTTCGTTGGTTCATTGGTCTACCTAGGGATAACATCGCTACATGGGCTCAAAGTAGCAATCCTTTAACAACAAGTACAGGGAATATTATAGGTCCAAAGACACCAAAGATGAAATCTTTAGAATGACCCTAGGAGCTGATGAACCCCTAGAGGATTATGAGGAAAGTTGCAACTCAGTTACAAGAGGGTCAGATGCACCCTTGACCTTGAAACAATCAAGTTAGTCCTTCTTAGGGGAATTAGGGAGGACATACTAGAAACCTTAAACATGTTGTCTAAAGGGAAAATTTATCAGCTACCCTATAATGATATCAAGACAGTGTTCAAAAACCATTCTAGGGATGCTAGAAACAAGGGCATGGCTAGTCAAGCTTTGGTCACTTCCTCTTCCTCCAACACTTATAAATACTGAAATTGGAAACAAATTGGAGGAATTTAAAAGTGAAATGTTGCACACCTTTGCTCTACAAATGGACACTATCCATATCAAGAGGAATAATAGAGAGCCTTAGCTATCTTTTTTCCTAAATGCACTAGGAGGCACCCCAAAAATGAATTTCCACTAAATGTTGTAGAGGTTTGCTCAGTTCGTGAGGAAAACCATTCCATAGATAAGTGTCCTTCTCTTCCTGGATTGAAGGTTGTATACCAAGGGGTTGAAGGTGGGGTTGAACAACTCTATTTTATCAACCAAAGGAGGCCTCAAGGACCTCAACCATACCAACAGGGCATGCAAGGTGCATCCTATTTCTATTACAATCCCAATCAGAATGCATCCCTTCCCCTTTGGTTTTATCCTACTCACCCTTCATGCTCCACACCTTCTCCTTGGTCTTATGCACCTCAATATCCTTCCCAACCTACCAATCAATCATTTCAGTCATATGCTTCTACACATCCTCGGTGGAATATCCCATCACAAGGTTGGAGGCCTCAATTCAACCAACCTCCTTCTTTACTCCCTCCACCTCCATATCAACCACAACTAATTCATCCTTCTCCACCCAAGCAACCTTAGATGCATTCCCAACCAAATCTGAACCCAAACAACAAGCAGGCACAATAGGTTTATACTGGGGAGACATCTTACCCTGCATATGCTGTGGAGATTCAAGAAATTCACCTCAGGTCGAGAAGAGTGCTACTAGATAACCAAACTCCATCTCCACCCGAGGATCTTGAAGAGGAAAAGGAAGAGAGTATTCCCAAAGCCAATCCACCTCCTTTTCCTTAAATATTGATCCATGCTAACCAACACACCCCAGAAGAGACTGAAATTCTGGGAGAATTGAAAATTTGTGTGTGAAAATCTCACTCATCCAAGCCAGAAAATATGTTCCCATCTACAACAATCTAATCAAGGAGAAATGATTCAAACATCATAGGAGGAGAAAGAAATACACCCTTACCATCAATGCCATTGGTCAATTATCTGACCTAATGCTAGGGAGAGTTAATTTCTCAAAGTATCTAGACCCTGGAAATCATGTGGTAGCTGTGCACATTGATTTCTTAGTTCTCCAGCCCAAGACTAAATTCAATGGTTATCCTCTCATCCTTGGAATACCATGGATAACCACTGTTGATGCTTACATAAGTTGTAGAGTTGGGAAAATGACCATTATGAATGGGCATTTTTCTAAACAGTTGGTCTTGTACCCTCCTACTCAATAATCCCTAGAGCATGACCTACCCTTGAGGTTGGAAGAGGAAGATGAAGATGAAGTATATCATACCACATCCTATCGAATATGTACCTTAGATGTTATTATAGGAGGGAGGCAACCTGATGAATATGACCTCATTGATCAAATCCTCCATACCCAGTCCCCCAACACCGTGCATCTTGATGAGCTAGTGAAGGAATCTATGGATAACCCTTGGACCGATTTATGCCTATTTGACCCTAGTCCTACTCATGTCAAAATGGTAGAATTTGGTCCATAAAAACATTGAAAATCAACCCCTCTCTCTCATCTAACCAAGAAGAGAAGTTGTGCAACATGCTGAGAGAGCACTTGGATGCTTTTTCCTGGAACTATAAGGAAATGAAGGTAGTGCATCCTTCGGTGTGTATTCACCACATCTACATCAAGGAACGATGCAAACCAGTGCACCAACCTCAGAGTTGAATGGACCCATCCCTCAAAGACACAATCAAGGAAGAGTTGTAGAAATTGTTGGATGTAGGGTTCATTTAACCCATCTCAAATAGCTAGTGGGTGTCCCCTATAGTTTTTGTCCCAAAGAAAAATGAAAAATGGAGGATCTATTTGGATTATAGAGAGTTAAACAAAGCCATCAAAAAATACCATTTTCCTCTACCCTTCATTGATCAGGCCTGGGATGGCCTTGTAGGGAAGAAGTTCTTCTCTTTCTTGGATGGATTCAGTGGTTATAATCAGATCCAGATCATCCCGAAGGACAAAGATAAAACCACCTTCACTTGTCCTTGGGGTAATTTTTATTACAGGGTCCTTCCTTTTGGATTATGTAATTCCCCTACCACTTTTCAAAGCATAGCTCTCAGCATATTTGTTGAGCTAGTCATTGACTCTGTAGAAATATACATGGATGATTTGACTCCCTATGGGTGTGACTTCTTGGAGCCTCTCTATAACTTGTCAAAAGTATTAAAGAAGTGCATTTAAATGAACCTATCACTTAGTATTGAGAATTGTGAAATCCTGATGAATGTAGGAACTATTTTGGTTCATTCAATATCCCAGGAAGGAATACAAGTGAACCCAAATAAAATTGCCATTATAAAAAGGGTCCTTACTCATCAAAAGTAGCAGGATGTTAGGAGTTTCTTGGGCTAAGCTAGATACTATAGGATATTTATCAAAGACTTCAACAAAGTAGCCTCACCGTTGTTTGTACTACTAGCCAAGGAATTTGAATTTCGCTGGTCAGATAGTTTCCAAGAGGCCTTAGAAATATTGAAGGATAAGTTGACTAATGCGCCCATCCATCTTGATGCATCTGCCAAAGATGTAGGAGCAGCTCTAGGACAGATACATGACCAGTTTCCTTATGCCATTTGCTTCATTAGAAGAAAATTGTCTAAGGATGAACTAAACTACAATGTGATTGAGAAGGAACTCTTAGTTGTTGTCCATTCCTTGAATAAATTCAAACACTACACCATTGGTTATCAAAAATTTGTGTATACTGACCATACCCCTATCAAGTACTTAATGAACAAGCCTAATGTGAATGGTAGAATTATTAGATCCTTTCTTTTATTGCAACATTTTGATTTAACCATCATTGATAAGCCATGTAAAGAAAATGCAGTTGCAGATTTTTTATCTAGACTTTCTTTTCTTGTAGGTGAAGAAGGGATGGTTGATGATCAATTGCCAGATGAGAATTTATTTTCTATTTCAGTTCTCTCTCCATGGTTTGATGGCATAAACAACTACCTAGTTGCTGCAAAGTTCCCTCCAAATTTGTCATCCAGGGAGAAGAGCATGATTGTAAGGAAGAGTGCCCCATTCACTTGGATTGGGGGAAATCTCTTCAAACTGGGTCTAGATAAAATTTTGAGGAGGCGTGTCAGTGAGGACGAAGTCTTTGACATCCTCTTAGCCTATCATGATGTGCCTTTTGGAGGTAACTTTGTTGCGAAGAGGACAACTTTCAAGGTATTGTAAGCTAGCTACTACTGGTCTACTCCCCACCAAGATACAAGAAGGTACACCAGTCGATGTGATCAATGCCAAAGGATGCGGAAGCCTACTCCCAAGGATGAAATTCCCTTGCAACCTCAAGTGACTTTAGATCCATTTGACAATCGGGGCATGGATTTCATTAAACCAATTGATCCACCATCATGGCAAAAAAAGTACATAAGTGTATGCATTGATTATTTGACAAAGTGCGCTGAGAGAAAGGCTGTCAAGGTAGAAACAGAGGAAAAATTGGTTGAGTTCTTGAGGGAAAATGTGTTTTACAAATTTGGGTACCCTAGAGAGCTAGTCATTGAACAAGGAGCTCAATTCACATCACATCTAATCAAAAATTTGTTAAGACATCATGGGATAAAGCACAAAACATCTAGTTTCTATCATCCTCTAGCCAATGGACAAGTAGAGGTCACCAATACAGCATTAGAAGGTATCCTCACCAAGGTTGTGAGAAGAAGGATAAAGGATTGGTCAGATAGACTAGTGGAGGCGAATTGGGCCTACAATACAACTTGGAAGACAACTACTAGTTTCACTCCTTATGCTTGGTCTATGGGAAGAAGGCTCTACTCTCCATCGAGTTTGAGTACAACACCTTGAGAATGGAAGCACAGTTGGATTTGGGTGTTACAAAGGCATAACAAGAGAGGTTGATCCAACTGAATGGCCTAGATGAATTTAGAATGTAGGCCCTCGTACACATTGAAGTTACCCAAGTACAGAGGAAGGTTTGGCATGACAAGAACATCAAGGACAAGGTATTTCAAGAAGGGGATTGGGCTCTGCTATATGACTCCAAGTTAAAGGAATTCAAAGGAAAATTGATGACAATGTGGTTAGGCCCATACCTGATAGAGAAGTGCCATGATAGTGGATCTGTTCAAATCAGGACCATTGATGAGGAAGGTATTCCCTTGGTTGTCAATGGATATAAGATGAAGGCATATAAAATATCTTTATCCAGGGAAGAGTTCATCAATACCATTAGCAAGGAGGTAAATGTGATTGGAAGTGTCCTAGCTTCCAAGCTACAAATGTTTTTGATTTTTTTTTTTATTTGTGAAAAAAGAAAAGAAAAATAAAATAAGAGGCCTAGATGAAAAACTCCATGAGGCATATGAGGCCATCTCTTGGGTTGAAAACCTCCTTGAGGCACCCCAGGAGTGAAAAAAGAAAAATAAAAGATCCCTAGGTGAAAACCTCCCTTGAGGCACCCAAGGTAGGCATGAAGGTTGAAAAACTCTCCTAAGGCAGCCTGTGTGTCCCTAAAAAAAAAAAAAAAAACAAAAAAAACAAAAAATACCATGATAGGGAACTCCAATCTATCCATTAATAAATTATATCATTTTGTAGGTTTTTGAAGATAGTGGCAATAATAGATCTATAGGGACATCATGATCAATTTCATTCCATTTCTCCCTCCATCCACTCCATCTCATCCATGTCAACCATGTCCCTACCACTCATATACATTATCGGGCCTCAAAATTCAATTTTTTTAACATTTTCTGGTGTGCTACAGGATGTCCTCTGGCTGCTACAGGAAGATCTTGTAGCACTACAAGATGTTTTGAAATGCTATAGGCAAGGAGACCCGATAAGAAAATCATCATGTATGTCTATTATAGGCTGATTAGGAACCCTATAATTCATCAAACCACTCACCTATCACCCATGCATCCCTGATTCACATCACGATACCCATAACTAGCTCTATCTCATTAAAACAAACACAATAAAATGTAAAAAAAAACAAGTATAATAAAAAAAAGGGGGACATGTCCTCCATTTCCACAACCCTTCACCACTCCATCAGAGCTCTGCTATCTTCCTCCAATCCCTATGCCACTTTCCACCATCCCTATGATGAAAATTACCTTGAAAAGGAAGAAAACAGGGTTGCTACCTCATTTCTTGTAGTAGCTACAGGATCTCCTATAGCAACTTGTGCCACTACTACAAACAACTTGAAGCTCAGTTTGTCTACCCAACAAGATTAATGAAGAGTACCATCATCCATGGGCACCTTGTTCTTCCTAGCAAGACTCCACAACTGCAGTAGAAACAAAAGGATAGCAAGCACTTGAACACATGAACAAGACAAGTAGTCATCTCTACATGAACCAAAAGAAAAACACAAAAAGTGAGAAAGGAAGCACTTCCCTGAGCAGAAACACAGAAGTCAACTACTCTGGCATGCACCAATCAGTAAAAGGTAGGCTCAGGTATAGTAACTTACTCAGCCCTTCCCTAGGTACGATGTGATGAAAAATGTGTAAATGTCGAAGAAAGGCCTTTTTAATAAGTTAGAGGTGGCCAGTTAACTTGGCCACCCTCAACTCGTGATCAGAAATTGATCTTTCAGTCAGCATGCAACATAAGGATGTCACATTAAAGGGAATTAGTTAGAAATGTGGCCGAAATTAGTTAAGAGGGAGTGGGTGATGATTACAAGGAGCAAGTGAATGATCACCAACAATCCCAATTAGGAAATCTCGTACCACTACCATCCAACACAGAGCTTCGAGCCTCGACCATATATCATAGAAACCCCAAACTTTCATGCATATTTTACTCATTTCTAAGTCAAGGAGATAGGGACCAACTTGGGAAGCCATCGAAAAAGTTGAACCCTACTTTGGACATCTTATAGGAAACAACTACAGTAATCAGAGAAGGCTATAGGAAGCTACAAGAAATAATGAAATTCCCCAGGAAGTATGCAAGGGTGTGCCTAGGGTCAACTTGGTCCTCAATTGTCATAATCCCATGCATTATATGTGAGAAGTAACTAGCCTATCTCTCCTCTATTCATGGTTTGCATAACTGATACACTTTGCACTATCTTAGTAATTACAATCATCTTGGGACTTAAAAGAGTCTATGACTATAAAAGTAACAAAATGTTGTGGCTATAAGGAGTTGTGGTAGTTGTAGTCATCCACTAAGAATTTTATCTCTCAGCTACCTTGAAATTCATATTGAATCTATTCTACAAAATCTCTTGCACTTAGCTAAAAACATATAAGAAAATGGGAGGGAGATTCAATAGGAGAGAGCCCACAGATACAACAAGAATTCACCTTCATCCCCCTGTGGTAGACATCTTTCGGAGGCATCACTAGTTAGGCTTCTTTGAGCTAGTCAAGGGATATGATGATGATATAACTTATGAGTATGCCATGGCACTAAATCCTCAAGCAAGAACAAGTTCTACCATTGTGGTAAGAGGGTTGTCCATTACCATCAATCTTGAGGTGATTACTAGAGTGACAACACTTCCTCTAGGGGTCAACTGGAGAAGGGAAGACAAGGCCAACAACACCTTTTCTATGAAAATTGTCTTCACCAATGATGAGAGACCAATTGAAGACAAAAATGGTGTTAGAAGGGAGAGTCTTCCCTATCCCTGGGATGAGGTAGCCTACCACATCATTAAATACATTTCTTGTGAAGGGATATTGAGTGTAGTTTATGGCTACCAATTCAGGATGCTCCATGAATTGAGATTTCGAACCAAGTTTCCCATAGCCCAAAGATAAAGTGTGCCCTATTTTCTCCTACAATCAATCATAGACATGAGACAGAAGGTGAAAGAGGGAAAGCAACAATGTTAGGAAACCAGCTCACAAAATGATAGAAAATATAGATCAATGTCTTAGAATTTAGCCTCTTTGAGGGGGAAACCTCATTTACATTACACAAATGAACAATTCTTGGATGATACAAATGACAAGACCTACTTTCTACATATAGGAGTCTAAGGGGTCATAATATAATCAGAGCCGACATAACAATAATAATGTAAGGGCACAATAATAACAATAGTGGGCTTCTATGGGGCACAATAATAACAATATGGGTACTACATGGGTACAACAATATAATAAGGGGGTTGTAATAATAACAATAAGGGGTTACACTAGTAGTATAGGGGCCTAACAAGAGATTAAACTATTGAGATCAGTTTTGCTGGCTAGTAGCAAGCCAAAACCAGAGCTTTCTAATTATGATGATAGTTTATCCACAGAGGCATTGTTGAACTAGATAAGTGAACTAGATAAATATTTTTAATATGAAGAAATCAGCGAAGACAAGAATATCAAGTTTGTTGTCACCAAATTAAAAGGACATGCAACACTGTGGTAAGACAGTGTGCAAGCAAAAAGAAGATTAAACAAGCCCTTGATCAAGAAATGGGACAGGATGATTGCAACGATGAAGAGTAAATTTTTGCCTAAAGATTATCAAATTTCCCTTTACAGACAGGTGCAAAATTTAAGACAGAGAATGATGACTGTATACACTAAAGAATTTTATAAAGTGAACCTGAGGGGGGGATATGTTGAAGACACCCTTGAGAAGACAACAAGGTTTGTGAATGGTCTACGGATGGAAATCCTAGACAAAGTCAGCATTCTTTCTCCTAGAACTATTGAGGAGGCATATCAATGTGCTTTGAAGGCAGAAGAAAAGATTAGCAGGAAGCATAATGAAAAGAGAGGACATGGTTCCAATAGAGGAAAATGACAATCCTTTGGCAGAGGTAGGACTACCAACAACAATGAAGAGGGCAGCAGTTTGAAAACTTCGGGACAGACTGAAAGGGAAGGTAACACTAGAGGAGGAAGGTCATACCAACAAGGAAGAGGTAATGATAGAGGCAGAGGAAATTCCTATCAGTGTTACAAGTGTCACAAATGGGGCACAGGTCTTTTGAATGTCTTGACAATGAACAAGCTGGATGGAGGGGAGCATACGTTTCTCAACCTGAAGTAGCAGAAGTACCGCTACAAGAGGTGGAGGATGCCCCTGAAACATGTGAACCCTTGGTGTTGAATAAGGTTCTTCTGAAACTAGCTAAGGAAGTGACTGACGCGACATAGCAGAAAGCATTATTCCGTCTGTGTGCAAGTCACATGGTAAATTCTGCAAGTTGATTATCGATAGCGGAAGCACCTATAACTTGGTAGCCACTGAGATGGTGGAAAACTTGGGGTTGAAGAGGTAGAAACACCCAATGCCATATAAGGTGACTTGGCTGCAGAAAGGACACTAGGTGTTGGTTGATGAGAAATGTGATGTGGAGTTCCACATTGGGAAGTATAAGGACAGCATGATGTGTGATATTATGCCTATGGATGTATACCATATTCTGTTGGGTAGACCGTGGCAATATGATAGAAAGTTCGTCCATGACGGGGAAAAGAATTGTTACAAGTTTGTTAAGATGGAGTGAATCATACACTTGTGCCCATGAAGGAAGGAAAAGATATTGAAGCTAGTGGAACTAAGACCCTGTTGATAGGTGGAAAGGAATTTCTGAGACAGCTTGGAAGTAATGAGGTGAACTATGCCATTGTGCGAAGACCAAGAGTGGTATTGCTGATACCGAAATTACTGATATGCTTGTGGAGATACAGGAGATGTTGTAGGAATTTAGTGATATTGTGGTAGATGATCTACCTGATAAGTTTCCACCCAAGTGGAGCATCAGTCACCACATTGATTTCATTCCGGGAGCCAGTTTACCAAACAAGGCTACTTACCAGATGAGTCCAAAGGATAACGAGGAAATTAGAAAACAAGTACAGGATTTGTTGGATAATGGATTGATTTGAGAAAGTTTGAGCCCTTGTGCGGTTCCAACTGTTTTAACCCCCACAAAAGGAGGAGAATGGCAAATGTGTACTGATTCCAGATCGATCAATAAAATCACCATCAGGTATCGGTTTCCTTTACCTCTAATGGATGATATGATGGATTGTTTAAGCGCAGCAACATACTTTTCAAAGATAGATCTGAAGAGCGGTTATCACCAGATCAGGATTAGAGAAGGTGATGAGTGGAAGACAACTTTTAAGACCAATGAAGGCCTGTAAGAATGGCTACTTATGCCATTTAGGCTAAGTAATGCTCCCAACACATTCATGTGCTTGATGAATGAGATGTTGAAGGAATTCATAGGAAAATTTGTGATCGTATATCTAGATGATACACTTATATTCAGCAAGACTAGGGAGGAGAATTTTCGACATGTCAGGTATGAACTAGAAAAATTACAGCAAAATAAACTGTTGATAAATCTTAAAAAGTGTTATTTTTTCAAGAAAGAACTGATTTATCTAGGATTTGTAATCTTTGAAAATGAATTGAAGATGGGCCTAGAGAAGATTGCAGCTATAGTTAGCTGGCCTTCTCCTAAAGGTCTGTTTGAGGTGAAAAATTTTCATGGATTGACGAGTTTCTATCGGAAATTTATTAAAAATTCCAGTGGTATTTGTGCATTTATGCTCGATACCATTAAGAAGGAAAATCAACGTTTTTATTGGACAGAATCTGCCGAAAAGAGCTTTCATCTTTTGAAGAAAACTATTACTGAACAACCAGTCTTGAAGCTACCAGATTTCAACAAACTTTTTCAAGTTCTGATGCCAATGGGACAGCCATTGGTGTAGTTCTCAGTCAAGAAGATAAGCCGGTAGCATATTTTAGTGAAAAGTTGAATGAGAGAAGGTACAAGTACATGTCTTATGATAAGTAATTTTATGCAGTCGTCCATGCATTGAAGCATTGGCGACATTATTTATTAGCTAATGAATTTGTCTTGTTTTCAAAAAATTCAGTGCTACAGTACATTATGCAACAACACAAGCTAAATCATAATCACGTAAAATGGGTGGAGTGTTTGCAGAGCTCCACATTTGTTTTGAAACACATTAGCGGTCAATCTAATAAGATGGCAAATGCATTAAGCAAAAGAAGTTTGATCTTGCAAGAGAGCACAGTACAAGTATTGGGATTCGAGAACCTTAAGGATTTGTACGAGACAAATACATATTTTAAGGAAGCTTATGAAGCTTTTCAAAATCCACTATTGAGGGACAATAGCCCATGGTTGGACTATAACTTGTAGGAGGGATTGTTATTCAAAGGAGGACAGTTGTGTTTTCCACAGTGTTCTATGCAGGAGAACTTGATTCAGGAAAAACACAGTGGTGGTTTGGCTGGACATTTTGGCATCGATAAGACTTTGGAACAGCTAAGTCATTTTTACCATTGGCCGAGGATGCGTAGGGATGTACAGAGATTTGTAACTAGATGCAAGATTTGTTAGCATGCAAAAGGACGCAGTCAAAACATAGGGTTGTATACACCCTTACCTATTCCAAGCAGACCTTGGGACTCAGTCAGTTTGGACATTGTTTTGGGTCTACCAAAGACACAACAGGGTTATGATTCCATCATGGTGGTGGTGGACCATTTCACCAAGATGACGCATTTCATTCCATGCTGGAAGACAAGTGATGCAACGCATGTAGCACACATGTTCTTCTCACAAATAGTCAGATTACATGGATTGCCGCAATCCATTATCTCAGATAGGGATGTGAAGTTCACAGGCCATTTCTAGAGAACATTGTGGAAAAATTTAGACACCAAACTCAAGTTCAGCTCACCTTATTACCCATAGACAAATGGGCAAACTGAAGTTGTGAACCGGAGTCTAGGGAATTTACTGAGGAGTCTGGTTGGTGAGAATTCCAAACAGTGGGATCGTGTGCTTGCACAAGTGGAGTTTGCCTATAACGACTCGCCCAACAAAAGTACGAGCAAAAGCCCTTTCTAAATCCTTTATGGAATACAAAAACACATGATATTTGAGTTGGGGGACTTGGGACAGTTGGAGCACAAAAGTGCTGATGGCGAAGATTTGGCAAAAGAAATCAGCGATTTTCATGAGCAGGTCAAACAGAAGCTATAGGAAAATAATAAAAAATATAAGCAAAAAGAAGATTTTAAAAGATGGGAGGTACAGTTTGAGATAGGATCCCTGGTACTAGCACACTTACACAAAGAAAGGTTTCCTAAAGGAGAGTACAACAAGCTAAAGATGAAGAAAATTGGACCTTGTAAAATCCTTCGGAAGTTTTCTGCAAACGATTACAAGTTGCAGTTACCTCCGAGAATCGGAATCTCGCCCATTTTTAATGTGGAGGATATGTACCCATATGTTTTTGTTGATGTGGAAGACAGTTCAGAAAGACGAACACGAGACACCCAGGACAAGGAAGAATCATGGATTAAACATATGCCTTTAGCATAGCCTTTGGAAATATAACATATTCTGGACATGAAGATAGCCAGGAAGATGCAAAAAAAAGAATATTTGCAATATCTGGTGAAGTGGAAGAACCGTCCTATTGAGGATAGTTCCTGGTTAGATGTTGCACGAATTCAAGGCGTTGGGTACTCTATCAAAGAGCTCATGGGTAGGAGCCATGAGATTAATTTACCCCGAGAGCCTGATGCAGGGGCATCCAATTGAAGGGCTACAGCTGTAGCTGAGAATTTTTTATCCTTGATTGGTCATGAGAACATTTTAATTTTTATTTTTGCCTTAAGGGTTGAAGGTCTGGCTAACATAGCCTTGTAATTTTTTTTTTCCAAAGTTAAAGAATAAATTAGGAATAATTAGTTAGTAGGATTAGTTTAATTAGTTGATTAGTTCCAAAAAACTGAATGACAGTTTCTCAACTGTATGGAGTTACAAGCAAGGTATTAAAACCGAGCCAGACCACTAAGTGAGGGTCTGCCATCCAGAGGGAGAGAGTAATCAGGAAGATAAATTTTTTTGTGAGCAAGCGAGTGTGTAATGGTTACTTTTATACTTTAAAAATAAAAATTGTTTTCTTCTCTGTGTGAGACATTCTATATTTAAGATGATATTTTAGAGGGAGCTGAAACCATCTAGATGCTAAAACAAGATTGACAAATAAGTTGTTACAGAACAAGAAGCAAGGACCAAATACAGTCAAAATAAACTGAATGACGAATGAGGAAAGCAAGCACAGGTAACAATATCATTTACAAATTACAAAGTAAATAGCCGTATATATTTTTATTTCCTCACATCTCAGCTACAATAGAAACCACGATAAGCGAACAGCCTATTCAGGCTAACAACAAGACGAAAGAGGCCTAAATACCAAACCTTGTAAGGGTTTTAACAAAATTTAAATTACATCAAACCAGAGCAAGGGAGGTTGAAAACCCATCTGGGTTTTTAACTGTTGAAGCTCACAAACAACACAAAACAACCAACATCAAATCCAAAATAGATAAAAACGAAAGGGTAAGACCCTACCTTGTCTACACAGGGTTGTTGAAGAAGCTAGACACAGCTGGAGGCCATCTACGCTATAACACCTACAAAAGCACAAAGACAGAGAATTAGATCCACGGCTAGAGAAAGTGAAAATGATAGCAAAGTTGCATGAATATTAAATTGAACAGCTTACCTTGGAGGAGCCGAGCAAGCTCACATCGCGGCGAAGGTGAAGTCACTCTCTCAGTACCAAGGTTGTATGGCACAGTAGGGTTAGAAGTCGGGAGAAGGGGCAAACAGCCCACACAAATAGTGGAATTATAGAAGCTAACTCTAAAAGGAAGCTCTACGAGGAAGGAGCAGGAGGGTTAGAGGAAATTCGAAAAGAACTGAAAGCAAAAATCAGACAAAAAACTTACCAGTCGTGTAGAGGCCGAGTTGCCTAGAGAAGGGACCAATAACCTATCAAAACACCGACCCAAGAAAATAAATTAACAAGTGGATACATGAAATTGTAGAATGGCTTGAAAGAAGCAAGGTCAAAGTCACGACAGAAGTAAAACAGTTACCTAATGCGAGGTTAAAGGTTGCAAGGAGCAACGTAGCCACCGGAGGGTCAAAGCCACAAGCTATTTTGCATTCTTGAAGCCAAAGAATAGAGCAGAGGCACAAGGACAAAACCCTACCCCCATAGCCTCACCGAAGCGGCAACGAATACCAACATCGAAAATAAAAAAACCCTAAGTCTAATTTTCGTCAATGAGTTTTTGATTTGTAACTTAAGCCTTCGGTTCTGAGTGCAAGGTCACATTGTAAATGATTTGATAAGGCTTAGGCCTTTGGAGTTATATTAATAATCTTTTAAATACAATTGCACATTGTAAGTGCGAGTACTTAAGGTTTCACACCCCACGGTCCCACCAATATAGCTTTGGAATAGTGTTATTGGAGATGCTCACTAGAAAGAAGCCCACACACGACATGTTTGTGGAAGGAATGAACTTGAAAAAATGGGTGGGTAGTAGTTTTCCAAACCGAGTACAAGAAGTAGTCGACATGGGTCTATTGAGGAGGACTAATAGATGCAGTGAAGAAGATAAGGATCTCAATTGTCTCAGTTCACTGATAAATGTGGGCTTACTTTGCACAAATGGATCTCCTCAAGGACGATCTACTATGATGGGCATTCTATGCATGTTGCAAAACATCAAAGACACTTTTTTGAGCACTACTTCCATTTCCAAATTCCAATCAAATCTAACACATTTTTTGGGTAGTACAAGTACTACTATGAACAACATTTGTGGAGGCCAAAGTTGTTGGCATTATGGTTCTGGTATGATTTCAGATGTTGTACTTGATGGCAAACACCCATGGCATGGCTCTCATTTTGATGAAAATAAAGAAGTACGCAGGAGAACAGTTCAGGAGGTGCGTACCCGCAGGTATGCCGTGCAGGGATCGCGTCCAAATACGCGGGTCACTCATTCATGGGGTGCGTACCCCAGTGCACACATTTCAAGACAGTTAAGCGCCCACCCGTGGGGTTTCTCAGTGGTATTTAGCCAACAGTATTGGGTTATCATGGTTTTGGCCCGCGGTATTGATTATTTTATTATTATTTTTGAGCCCCATGATCCTTGATTTGAGGAAGAGCTAGCCTATATAAAGCAAAGGAGATCATTTGGCTTGAGCATCTTTTGTGTCTTTGAATATCTTAAGATCTGATCTATTGGGTTCTCTGTTCTTAAAAGATTGATTTATAAAGGAGAAGTCAGAAGCGAATTGGCGAAGGGTAATCTCTTGAGCACAAGTTCAGATCTGAGCATTTGAGGTTATTTCAGCCCTAGTCCAAGGTACGCAGAGGCGCCGAAGGTTCAGTGCGTGGGTACGCAGAGGCGCCGAAGGTTCAGTGCGTGGGTACACAGAGGCACCGAAGGTTCTATGCATGGGTACGCAGAGGCGCCGAAGGATCAGTGCATAGGTACGCAGGGAGACAGTGGTTCAGGTGCGTGCCCTCTGTAGCAGCACGCGGCTCGATTATTCTTTTGGGTGGGTACCTGCTGTGAAAGTACGCGGCGAGATTATTCTTTTGAGTGCGTATCTCCTGGGAAGTACGCAGCGCGATAGTGCCATTGGGTGCGTACTGTACGCAGATCAGTGAAAGGAGCAATGCGTGGCCACGCTGTCTAGCAGAAGGAGATCTGTGGGTATACGCAGAGAGGCAGAAGGAGAAGTGCGTAGCAACACAGGCCAGTAAAAAGAAAAACCGCGTATCTATGTTAAGATCTTCTGTTGGTTGGATTTTTTCTGTTGATAAGATGTTCTGGGTTCTGTTCTGTTATCGTTGATCTGGTTATTGCAGCTGACTATATAATTTACATGTACTTGATGATCATTTGATGTATATGGATCCAGTTTGAAAATTTATGAAAAGTGGTCCTTAAAAAGAAGTAGGGGGTTGTAGCTCCCCTCCAGGAGAGACTGGAAAACGAGAGAGAGTTGTAGCTCTCTGCAGGTTGCAGCCTGCGTACTGGTAAAGGATTGCACCAGTACA
>APFE030860996.1:0-32103 GCA_000404065.3 Pinus taeda
GTCAACAACATTCTACAAATTTTAATTAGTTCCACAAACAAGAATACAAATATCATCTCATCATCAAAGAACAACATGCATGTCACATGCATATGCACTCATCCACATATATTACACACAAGTAGTCTACATAATGTCCAAAATAAAGCATAAAATTCATTAGTTTGCAAGGCACATATAAGACAAGTCATCAAGTCAATGAAGGACAAACATCCAAATTCTATAGAAAATAAATCCATACAAAATGGGGCATCACATACTCCCTCTCTTTGAAAAACTTAAACTTTATTTTGAAATTATCATGCAAATACATGAAGCTTGTACTATGTCAATTTTTATTCTAAATAATTATATTTTTGTGTCATTTATATCATGTTAAATATCATAAAGAATTGACCATTTCACTATAGTTTCTTTCAAAATTCATGTATTTCTATTAAATAATAAGCATAATCTCATGTTAACACCCATTATACAAGCCCTAGGTGATAAAAAATTAATGCATTATTTCATATAATCCATTATTTCTGGGTGAGTTTCACTTTTGTCGTCTTTTGTTGCTTTTTTGTCGCCTTTTCTTGTTTCGCTTGTGTGAGTGTTGTTTTACTTATTTATCTTCGTAGTTGTTGGCGTTTCATTTTTTTTTAACTTGTAGAAGTGTTGTTCTAAGTATTTTTTTGCCTTTCACAAGTGTCACATCTATTTTCCTGTTTATTCACCGATGGTCATCGTTGCAGCGACTCTCTTCACATACTTGATTTTACTTCTATTTGATTAGTTGTTGCACTTGATCTACATGGATTTATTCATACTTATTCATTTTTTCACTCAAACTTGCATCATCACTAAATTCTGCTCGTTTTTCACACTTCCACGGGGAAAATATGCACTTGCTTTGGCCAGATATTTCCTTGCCCAGCTAGGCGTAGAACAATCCTAAGTCTCAAACCACAAGCTTGGCTTATGGAATTGTGTAGTGCGCATTACATGCTAGCCCAACTAGGCACTACACAGCTCTAGGGCTTAGCATGTCACCTTGGCACTGAGACTATGCAATGTGCAGTCTCTCCTAGTCTCTGCTTGGGATGGGGTTGTGCATTGCGTAGTCCAAAGCCTCAAGCTTCATCCTTGGTTGTTGGGAATACACAGTGCACAATCCCCACAGTCAGCCAGTATCCCTTGTTGATAAAAAATGTGCAATCCTTCTCTCCAGTTGCGCGTTTTTCTACTTGATCATGCTTTGAAGGTAGATTTGATGAAGCTAATGTTTGCTTTCCATGAGTGTATTTTTTATCCCATAGGTACCACACTTGTGAGGCACTTCTCTCCAACATTCATTGTTACCATGGCACCAAATAGAGTTGCTTCAAAAGAGACCACTGAAAGCAATATTGGGGAAGCAGTTGAGCAAACATCAGTAGACTTTCCAGTGTATGCAAACACTCACTTATTTATAGAAAAGGGGTCAACATTCACATGGCAACAAGTTAAAGAAACTCTTTTAGCAAAGAGCCTTGAGGCAGATCTAGAGTATTGACAGGTTTATCTCAGTATCAGGTAGTTAGAACTACACAAGGTTGCGTGTAGGTATCTTACATTCCCATGTGCAGATATCATTAGCTGGATTGTCTCACACATTGATGAGAATACCATGACATTGAGCAGTGCTAGCGGACAGAAGCTTGCCACCTTTTGGGTAGAAGAGTATCAGCGCATGTATCACTTTCCCAAGCCTGTGAAGCTTATGGACTCATTCTTCTATGCCACCAACAATTATTTGAACATAATAGACATTATCAAAGGTTGGGTGAAAAAGCTATCAAAGGTGGGTAGTCTTATGGAACTGGGTTGTGAGCGAGGGGAATTCATTCAATTGGTCAGATCTGTTGGCTTGATAGTTGAGAGCCCATGTAGCACAGGCCTAGAGTCCTCCCAAAGGTGAGAAAGAAAGGTTTTACATTTCTGCATATTTATTGGATGCAATCCGTGCATAGAATTAGTTTCCTAGCATGAACTGGAGAATCTTCCATGCATATCTATTTCAAGTTGCTTTCAGATTGTAGTCATCGAGGAGTAATGGAACAACTAATTGACAACATCCCACTTTACAAGCTCATCTTTGAAGAATATCCACCTTGGATGTCACGAGGAGTAATGGAGGCGATAGTAGACATCGTAGATTGGTATGTCTCACCAGGTGGAACCTTCCTTAGAGTGTTCAACGAAGAGAAGCCTTTGCATGTTTTACCAATGTATGTCGCAGACAAGCTTGTCATGCAAGAAGTTTCATATGATCTTGCCACAGGGTTGTCAACAACTTCGCATAGGAAGAAGCAAGCACCATGGCCCACTATTTCTTTGCAAATTGGATTATACGAGATAAAGAACTTGAAATTCGTGGATATCGAGGGAAAGGAGATAGTAAAGTTTTCATTCGTACGTGGGAATTTAATCTATATGATCCTTGTGGTATTTGTGGATATCATTGTGCAAGAATTTACTTTCAATGAATCAACAGGGAATTTCATTGGCTAGAGGAGGATCCATGGAGGAATTGCTACAATGCCTCTAGACTCCATGAGTTGGCAAGTTTAGCAGGGACTTCACAGGATACTCCATAGATGGTAGCAATTCTAGAAGAAACAACAGCAGAAGGTAACAATCCCATGCAGGACAAGGGAAAGAGGAATATTTTCGACAATCTGGAGGGGGAACAAAGTTTCAAAATGAAATCAGATCCTATTATAATGAAATCAACTTTAGAAACAAAAACAAAGAGGAAGCAGAGGATACGAAGAGAAGAGGGGAGGAAGAGAGAAAAATAGAGGTTGCAAGAAGCAGAACTGAGGTTGCAGGAGGCAGAATAGAAGATTAAGGAAGAACATGAGTTGAGGAGGAGAGAACAAGAAGAGAAACATAAGTAGGAAGAAGAATAAAGGCAAGGAGTAATGGTAGAAGAAACAACGCCAATATAGGTTGAAGAGCAGGAACATAATGAGCCAGCAACTGAGGAGGAAGGTGAACATATGCAGGATCGAGAGCTTTCTCAATAGATTGAGCACTTGATTGAAGTAATAGACATGGAGATGGAACATGAGCCGCAAAATAAAGATGTCAATCTAATGTCGAACACACCAAAGGTCACCATTCAGTCTCCACCACCTCCAGCAACAGAGCCAACCTCGATAGAGGAAGGGGATGTTGTTCCCCTTGACGATGATCTAGTAATGGATGTGTACAATATGTCATTTGCTGAGTTCCAAAAGATGATTATACAAGCACGAAAAAAGAATTTTCTGGATGATCACTCATCACTTGAATTTGTTAGAGAAGGGTGACAGTGGAGGACACCAAGAAGCATCCAAATTCCATTATCAAAGCAAAATTGGCCTTTTCGGGAGCAACAATATCAAGCATTCAGTATTTGATGCCCAAGAATGAGCAATTGGCATAGAACTTGCAGGTTGTCAGGTAAGAGGCAGAACAACTCTGTGCAGCAGCATTGAGTGCAATTTCCACACAGGGTTACTTGGAGGAGATGATAGCAGTAATACTTGCTGAAGTATCAACACTTGGAGAAACCATGCGGAAGCTCTGTGATGGGTTTGTGATCGTACATAAAGTAGTCATCCGTTTGCATGGCCTACTACAGCAGAACAAAGTTTTTGTTAAAAATATCAAAAATATACAAGTTGCCATCACCTATGTGCAAGAATGGGCAATGTGATAGAAAGGGGCACCACTTGACTTAGTGAAGAAAATGAAGCCACATGCAGAGTTGGAGAAAGTGAGAGTTCACATATTAATGCAAAACAACAAACATCCCACCTCATTTATTAGTAGCATTCAGGCCTCATATGCATGGTTTTTCAGTAGTTTGGATGTATTAGTGAAAACAAACAACATCCCATCAATCTGTTTGCTCACCAAATCCAAACCCAGGAACCAAGTTCGACAAGAGATCGAAGAGAACTTGGAGTAGTTGAGACAAATTTGCACCAAGGAAGATTTGGAGCTAAACAGATAGAACGTGCAGAACTACATTGGTGGTCCTGCTCAAATTAGAAAAATGTTGCTCATGCTTCAGAATGAACTTGAAACTAGTTCCAAGACATTGTACGTGGTTGCCATGGAGGCTAGATTTTGCTTCTAGCCATACACCATCATGCAGTTTGGTTATGTCACCACACAGTATCGAGCTTGACACTAATATGTGACCAAGAAGCATCAAATGGAAGTTGTTGAGCTAGATTTTTCCCAAACTCAAGCATCATAATGTTGTGTCTTGTTAGGTTGTCAAGTTGTCTCTGCCATATTTTGTCTTATAATGGTACAAGTGTAAAATGTAATATTATTTGTAATTATGTTGTAAATGAAATTCCAAGTGTCAATGTTGGAGTATGAAGAGTCATGATGTAATGTAGTGAGTCCTTTTTTAAAGAATTTGAAGAGTCATGGGGGTAGTACAAAGGTCACAAGGAGAGTTGAAGAGTCACTTGCTCTTATTATAAATAGAACCTCATAACTCATGCAACAGGCTTTTGGGAGCCAATATTTTGGCTAGGCTTACACTTAGAAGGAGCTTGGGACTATCCGTAGCACAAAGCGAGTATACTCCTTTGGAGGAGCAGGTGTTCTTGGCTTTAATGCTCCACTATTGGGCCTAGTGGTCGTCAATGGTGTATGTATTAATGGAACTTTCATTTATAATAAAAATCAGATCCAACACGCTTTCATGCATATGTTGTGAATATAGTAGGGCTATTCTTGTTGCATTTTGAATGTATGTTATTTTACTTACACTTATGCTTATGAATTATTTCGTTTGCATTGTATGAATCTTGTTGAATGTGTGTTGTTATATTAATTCATCGCGTTAACTTGTGGACTATTCCGCATCTTAGATTGTGATGTAATTACACTCGTGTGTTCCTTTCAAGCTGCGTACTAATGCAGGCTTCCAAGGGGCACACTTCCTTTCCCCTTCGTGTGTTGGAACCTTCATGCATGGTACTTGACTTTCTACAGGATCACTCACTTGCTCTCACCCAAATTTATCGTACTTCACTCTGCGCGTTTTCACAGTCAAGGCATAACATTACCACCCACCATTGGGACTCTTATTCCAAACGTCGTGAGGTCTATTGGGGACTTCATATTGGGGCGATCCCCTGAATGTTGGCGGGTGTAGCACTATCAACAATTTCATGCTCATTAAGTAAATTATTTTTTTATTATTATTTGTTTGCTTTCATGGTCTCACATGAAAAGTATCACTTTGGTAAATTAATTTGTTTTGTTTCACTTTCTTTTCAGTAACATAAGTAAAGGTGGCTTGGTTACACATCAAACGAGGCAACACTTTCATTAAATAAAACTTTGACATGACACCACTCAAACATTGGAAGAATGGAGGGCTTGGAATTATTGTAAACACAACATACAAAGTAGTAAAGGAAATGAATGCATACATTAATTAAAGAAAGAATTGAAAACTTTCAGATATGGTATGATGCGATGACGAAAGGGGAAGAGCCTTTTGACAATTGATATCAATTTTAGCTCATTATAAAAGGTGTTTGGGACCACAAATAATTATTTTGAATAAAGCAAGTGTTCTTTTAATGTAACAAGGTATCGAACACAATGTCTTACAAAATTCCAAAATACAAAACCAATACACACTCTTAAATTATCCATAAGGCACAAGTCGCACAAAGGAGGTAAGACCATTCGAATAGGGCAACAAATACCTGGAAAAGGAACACTTAAGATACACATGGTAAGGAGAAATACTTTCAAGACATTTTATCATAGGAAAATTTTCTAAACCTTGTTAAATGTGAAATACATGCCATGGTCTCTATTCAGCCTTACACTAGGGTTGAATTTAACAAGAATTATGATGGTGGTGCTAGTCACATGAAGCTTGTTCTGAGAAAAAATCCAAGATAGTTGGCACATGTTAATTAGACATACTAGGATTCATGCAATGGGCATGCCAAATCAAAACAATGTTTTTTAAATCCCTCAACCCAAAGGAATGAAGTCTATTTACTAATGTGTTGCTACTTCAAAAGAAAAGAAACCATTCAAACATTGTTGCACCTTTTAAAATAACCCTGAGACATTCGAGATGCAATATCGTAACAATCAATGATAGTTTATGCATTGAACCATTCAAAGAGGGCATTGATGTTTTCTAGGGAAAAACACATCAAAAGGAAGTGCCCCAATGAATGTCCTAATGGTATGTGCAAACAAAGTCATTGCATAGAATAAAAGGGGAACAATGGTGCACTTGGGAAAAAATATTATTTGCTCAAGTCCACTAAAAAATCCAAAGAGCCATCCCCATATGGCGTTTAAAAGCCATGCATCATGCCAACACATGGTATCATGGATATTCCACGTATTAAACCTGTTAGGGTTATCCAAGAGTACATGCATATTAAGCATTCTCGTTACAATGAAAGAGTTTGTCCTTGGAAAGCAAGGCGACTGCAGTTCATATGGAGAAGTTGATCACACCAATTGAAGGGGGATGGGAGTTACAGTGAGAAATTTCTTGATCAATAGTTTCTCAGGAGATATTTTCAATCCCGCAATGACATGCATATCGTTGTGTCACTGACATATTGTCTGTTTCTGGGAGTTGTCACATAGCCTCCAAATTTCTCTATTTTGACTTAGTTTTTTACAAGAGGAAGCTCATGTAGGGTAACCCACTACCAATACTCTCACGTTACATCAAATCACAGTATGTAGTGTAGGCCAAAACTTCAGTTGGTTGGAAGTTGCAAGTCGCCAAGGGAACTATCGTACTAAAATGTGACCTTCCTTATTGACCAAAGTGCAACCATCCCTATGTGATTAAGACCACCTACAAGTTGCAAAATCGCAATGGAGAACCTCATTGATGTGACCTACAGGTGCAACTTGCCTACCATGCGACTTTGTGACTTCTCCGAGTTTTACCTTCTTCAAATCGCATTTCCCAAATGCAACATTTGTCCCTGCCACATCTCCCTAGGGTGTACGATCATATTTTTGTGTTCCATCCATGCACCAAAGGCACGATAATGTATTTATATATATGTGGGTGCCCACATAATGCATTAGTTGCATGCTTCATCGTTGTGAACAAAACACATGCTTGAAACATTAAAACCACATGACAATACATGGGATATAGAAATTTCAAGATATAGTGTTTGATAGTAGTGCATCCATCATTGTTACAGTAGTCATGAAACTGCCAAAAAACATGGCACCTAGGTATGCGTGTGGTTAACACTAAGCATTGTAAAAGAAACCATGACTAAAAGGATTTCCTAACGATATACACACATTGCATATTGTGGTTTGTTCCATCATGTCTAACTGTTGCATGGGTCTTCAAAGAACTTGCTCCATTGCTTGTGAAAGACTCCATTAGCTAATTATTTCACTGACACTCTTAGAAGAGAATGGTTTTAAGAATATTCTACTCTTTGTGTCATTCTACACAGTTTCTTGCCTTCTGCTATATTTTCATTTCTCATGATGTGCAACACAGTTGACACCATGGTGGATGAATAGAAAATATCATGATTTAGATGAGAAATGTTGTCATTTCTTTGCATCCTAAGTGATCCTGGAGGATAAGCTCACACAATTTCACCTCCCAATGGCAACTTAAGCTAAGTCACACCTTCTAAATGCGACTTACATAATCTTAATGCCACTGGGTCAAAAAATTGCAAATGGTAACCATGGAGAGAAATGGGAAATACGATCAATCTGCAAGTTGTGATTACGTGGCATCTAGAAAGTCAAGTCTCCCAAGGTCCCAAAGTCACATAGAAAAGCCATAGGTAAGTCACCATGGGGTGCGACTTGCATTAAAACACAACCATGAGACCCCCTCCAAATGATGAAATGCGACCTTGTTATGTGGCTTTTCACCTCCTATGATTTACATTTGTAGAGTTTCCAAGAGATAAATGGGGAGAAACATCAATAAAAGATTTGTTTATGATTCCTGCTTGTTTAGCTAGGTTACTTGTGAAGCAACATGAAGTAGGCCTTAATACTTTAAAGAATGTTATGAACACATAATTCTTATTTGATACCTTTTGATGGGATAGTTGGCGATGATTTTGTAAGCATACCCATGTTTCCCATATTAACCACCCACAGTGATATTTGTGGGTTAAGTGCTTGTGCATCTTTCTGTATGGATGATATAGAAGTTGCAGAGGAAAATAAACTAAAAAGGGAGTGGTGTATATCCACATTAAAGAATTCTAGCTTACTTGCTTATTTGTCCTTTGAGGGTTTTGCGACTATGGAACATCTGAGTGTTGTTAGTGATGAAAAACACAACAAAATGCGTAAATATGTGGGAAACTATTAGAATGATGATAGTGGATCTCCACATCCTGCAGGGAATATCATGGCAAGTTGTTGTGCGATTATGTTTAGCAACGATTTTTGGAGAATAAAAGACATTTAAAGATAGGGCCAGTGACGAAACCCAATACTTTGAGTGGAAAATGTTTTACAACAATAGAGCATGGATGGATGCAAGTAAGGCATAATAGAAGATAGTTCAACAGTTCATGCAAGTTTGCATGGTTTCACAATAGCATTGGCAACAAGAACCCTAGGGTTTCTTGGAACCTCTTTCATTATCCTCACAACCTATCTTCTATCAATATGTAAATATTTCTCATCACAACACCAACAACATTGCTGAGATTCGTTTGTGCATGTAACACTCGTCAGACAAGAGAAAGCGGTGAGGAAGCTCAAGATTCATGAGGGTAAGTAAACAGTCGCCTCAACTCTATAAATTTTTCCTCCTACCTCATTGAAAAGGACTTCAACACTTGAGATTGGACTAGTAGTAGATAGTTGATCTATGCTTGAGAGCTAGATGCACTTAGCTCTTAGTAGCTAGCATAGTGAGTTGTAGTGAGGCTAGGGTTTTTGCATTGGACAATGGTATGAGCAACCCATGTTCCATTATTGGGGTTTGAAAAATAGCAAGATTTGTACTTGAATTTGCAGCAACATTAATAAGAGGTTTTCATGTTTGGAACTGATTACCATGCTTACTCATGGTGGCTATATTGGTTGTCTGATTTTTCACTGTATTTGTATGTGCGCTTTTATACACACAATATGTTATGAACCATGTTGTCACTCACTGCATTGTGGGTTTCAATTGGTCATGGTTGCCCAGGAGCAGTGAAGTTTGGATCCACTTTCCTAGGCCACAAAAGATCTCAGAGCTTGATCAAGCCCCTCCAGTGCCTAGTGCTCAGAAAGAGCTTTCTAATGGTATATAAAAGTCCAAAAACAGATTCCTGGATCACAAGTTAGAGCATGTTGAAGATTGCCTTGGAAAGCCTCGAAAACCTAGAAAATGGCTAAGTATGAAGGAAAATCAGTTGTCACAGTAGTCTCGCAGTCACAGAAAACTCCAAAACTTTCGGGGGCCGACCTTGCGATATAATGTGAAATCATCGGGGGAGGGTCGAAAAGGGTTGAAAAGGGTTAACAAAGGAAAGCATGAAAAAAACAAGGTGGGTGACCCCCACTCTCTTTCCTCCACATGGCGTAATCCCACACTCCCACAATATTGCATCCCACATCCCAGCAACCCTACAGTCCTGCAGCTTAGCATATCGGCAGATCAGAGAGTTCTAAACTTAAAAGACCTTGCAGGGGTTGATTTTGCGGTATAATGTAACATCACCGGGGGAGGCAGAAAAATGTTAACAAAGGGAACACAAAGCAAAACAAGAGCGAGCAACCCCCCTTCTCTCTCCTCCACGTGGCGCAATCCTGCACGCCCACCATCCCGCATCCCGCAATATTGACAAATCGGTGGGGTATTCATTCCAAGACCATGTGGGGGCCAGTTCTGCGGTATAGTGTAAAAGTTCAGGGAAAGGACAAGATTCATTAACAAAGGAAATTCTTGCCAAACCAAGGTGGACAACTCCCTTTCTCTCTCCTCCACGTGGTACTATGGAGGGTGATGTGGCCGTACGGGAGACACATGTCACTCAGTTTCAATATTTTTAGGGGTAAAATGTGGTCATTCCAGGGTGCGATGTGTCACTAATCATAGGGCAACACGTGGCAGTGATGACATCACCCTACAGATCGGCGATCACAACTGTTAAGGGGAAAATCTAAAGGTAAAAGGCCATCAAGCACCGGGATTCAAGATTCCATGTAACAAAGGGAAAATCCCCCCCCCCGGATGTGATAAGTTATTACGACATGATCTATAAGGATCTCACGTCCAGACTATCAGCCCGCAATAACGAAAAAGATAAAGGGTCCCCCTCTTCTGCGGTGAGATTCCGATGTCTTAGGTGGGCCCGATCTCACAGATCGATGATCACAATGTCTAGGGAAGAATCTTAAGGTCAAAGCACTATGAAGCATCGATATGCGAGATTTTGCGATGATGAGCCCCATAAATGGGTAATTATATGGGCTCATTCTGCCTCCTAACATAGTTTAATCAACCATTCTCTTAGCTTATTGCATGTTTTTTTATTATATCTATGCTTATGGAGTGATTTGGGTTGGTTATGATGCCATGGAGTCTAATATGTGTTTAATGCATATTTTTGTTGAATTTTGAAGGCAAAGTCAAAGATTTAATGGACAATTGGCAAAAATAATTTGAAGTGGACAAAGGAGAGGATTTATAGGAGGGTATCCCCTTGATTTATGACTCCCCACTTCGAATTCTCCTTCATGCAGCTTGGAGCACAAACAACCACATCAATGCACTAGGAGGTAGCTGAGCAAGTGGAGGATAACTTCTATTTATCTCAAGTTTTGGGAGCCAGGCCTCCCTGATTTTAAGGAAGTTGTTGGGAGCTTCAGTTGTATAAGTAGAGAGGCCTAGGGCCTCATTAGGGAGTTGGTCAAATTTTTGAATTTTTGTTGTAGCTCTGCTCTACTCAACTTCGAGCTTACTTTCGCTAACAGTTTCATGTAATCCTATTATTATTTTGATAATAAAGATGAGATCCTTTTTGAGCTAGCACTAAGTTACCTTAGAGGGCTGAAGCTCTTGGGTTAAGGTCCAATCCAAGTAGCCAAGCTCCTCTTGTTTGTATTTATATGCTTTGTTTCAGTTTATGAGTTAGTTGATGTTAGATAAATTTCTTTCTTGGTTAAGAATAGGTTGCTTTTGGTTATTTAGAAGGTTGTTTCCATTTGAGTTTTCTGCAGCAGGTTGAACAGTGATAGAAAGAAGATACAAAAGGCCATCAATAGAGTCTTGGCCTCCTTTCCTCCCCTTGGGACCATGAACTAAGGCCAAGACCATCTTGCTGCCACAAAAACACAGATTTTCCTTCCCCATAGGATTTCTAGTGTTGCAGATTGTTAGAAGGTTAATGCTTTGCTTTAGATCTCTTTCACCATGCTCATTTTTGTCTTTGCAATAAGTTTCCTTCCCTGCTTTCTCTCATTATAGCATTTTTCAGCACTCCTTTCCATAGTTCATAATTTAGATTAGCTTGATGCAAAATTCTGGTTTTTTGATGTACTTAGTCTCCTTGCTTGCTAGATCTCATTGTTTGACTTTCAGTTCTTTTGTAGCAAATCTCATCTCACAACAGTTTAGCCTATCAACCATTGCATTCTCTCCCTGATCTATGCCCTATCGTTCACCCAAAGTTCACCTCAAATCTGCCCTATTTTTCTGTGTTTTTCCATAGGATATCCTCCTCTGTCCCGACCATGTTTTCCTCTCCTAACAATCCTTGGTGAACCCCAGGCACCTTAACACATCACCCTAGCCTTCAGCTACCCTTTCCACCCACTCCCACACCTTCAAAACCTTCAAAACTGCTCTCAGCATCCTGCTGTAGACCTCCGGTACACCTCTTGTAGACCTCCTGTAGATCCCTTGTAGCCTCCTGTAGATTTTCCTGTAGGCTTCCTTTTGAAGTCCGATTGTGGGAAAAGCCTCCAAAAGGCCACTTGAGACCTCCTAGGACCCATCCACACCATCCTGCACCTCTGCAAATCCCAAATTTTCCCTCCATCGCCACCTAATCGCTGCCACATTCACAAACAAATAAATTACATGCATGACAATTTCACATAAAAATACATAAAAATCCAAAAAGATGTTTTTTCTCATTTCCTTCTAGAAATAGCTTGAGTAGATGTTGTTTACTTCCTTGAGTAGGTAATGACATTCATTTCATGGTTTTCATGTTTCTTTTTGCAAAAGTTGGATTAGTTGGTTAAGTAGGGTTTGCTAGGTTTACTTTACATTTCAGTCTTCTTTTCTTTTCTGCAAGTAGAGTAGCCTCTGTAGAGTAAGCTTTCCTTTCTTTCATCACATATAGAGCTTCTTCTAGAATCTATAGAATTTTTCTTGAGCTCCTAGTGATCTTGCGCCAACTGACCAATTGACAGCCTGCAGTAAGAACTAGTACTTGTGCATACAGCGCTGTCGCTTCCAAGTTTGTTATTAACTATCGGGTTGATAAAAGTAAAGTAGGAAACCCAAGAGTTGCAGCATTATTGCTGCAATATTGGTGCTCACCACTTTTTGGTGCTGTTGCCGGGGAAGCGTCAGAGTATTTTGTGATCACTGCTTTCTTCTATTTTCTATCGCACATTCTGCTAAGTAGTTTATTTCAGCAAAAGTAGAGTAGTTGTTTCTTTCAGTTTCTGCATTTCCCTGCTTTCATTTTCAATTCTGCAATTTCCATTTCAGCAAAAGTAGATTAGTCATTTCCTTGCTTTCAGTTCTACATTTCATTTGCTTTCATTTTCAATTCTGCAAATTTCATTTCAGCAACTTTATTTCAACAAAAGTGGATTAGTCATTTCCTTGCTTTCAGTTCTGCATTTCATTTACTTTCCTTTTCAGTTCTGCAATTTCATTTCAGCAAGTTCATTTCAGTTAGTTGCAATTTGTTTGTTCAATCAATTTCAGTTTTACAGGTACAATCAGTGAAAAAACAAAAACCAGCCAAAAAGATTTCATTTCATGTGTCGTAGGAATAAAGATAATTCAGGAAAATTCTTGCCCAACACCCCCACTACATCACATAACCAACCTTCTCTCTTCTTTGGTGGCAGTGATCAAGAAGAACCTTTAGGTGAACAACCAGAGGAATTTGAAGACCCTATAGGGGAAGAAGAAGAAGAAAACATCCCTCCTGAGCCAATGGCTGAAAACAAAAATGCTAGGGGGGAAGGAGAGAGAATAGAGGGCACCTTTTCCATTCGAGAAACCAATGGGGACACCAAAATGAAAAATATCAGTCCTTCAGCCCTACCTCACTTTCATGGTTTGACTACTGAAGATCCTGACACCTTGTTTGAGTTTGTTGTCCTCTATCGAACCTATGACTATGCAGAAGATGAGCAAAAGTTGAAACTATTCCCTTCTACTCTCAAGGATGCAGCAATGCGCTGGTTCATGGGGTTACCTGGCAATAGCATCACAACTTGGGCTCAGATGCACCAGGCCTTTAATAACAAATATCGAGACTACTATAGGTCAAAAGACACCAAAGAAGAAGTCTTACGAATGACCATGGGAAGTGATGAATCCTTGGAAGATTATGAAGAGAGGTTCCAGCTCAATTAAAAAGGGTCAGGTGCACACTTGACACTGAATCTCTGAAGTTGGTCTTGCTCAGAGGTATTCCGGAAGACCTTCTAGACACCCTCCATCTACTGGACGAGGAAACATCTACCAACTACCTTATGAGGACATAAAGATTGTTTTTGGAAACCATTCTAGAGTAGTCAGAAAGAGAGGTAGAGGGAGTCAACCCATAGCCAGTACCTCCTCATCCAATTCATCCATTAAAGGTGAAATCGGAAACATGCTGGAAGACTTCAAGAGTGAGATGCTACAGACTCTTTCCATGCAAATGGATACCTTGCATATCAAAACGAAACCAGAGGCAACAGAGAGGGCTTTGGCCATTTTTTGTCCTAGGTGCACCAGGAGGCATCCTAGGAACGAATGTCCATTGAACTCTATAGAGGTTTGTTTAGTTTGTGAAGAAGATCATTCTACAAATAAGTGCCCTTCCTTGCGCGAACTTAAAGTTGTATACCAAGGGGCCGAAGGAGCCACTGAACCACTTTATTTCATGAACCAAGGTAGACCGCATGGGCCTAGACCATACCGGCATGGGATGCAAGGGACATCTCAGGCATATTACAACCCCAACCAAGTCACTTCCATACCTTCTTGGGGTCCTCTTGCTCGTCCTTCTTGGTCCATGCCTCCTCCTTGGTCCTTTCCATCTCAATATCATGCCCAACCAGCCACTCATTCATTTTCAATCCTATGCTCAGCCACAATCCCATTGGAATGCATCTCATCAGTGGTGGAGGCCCCAATACAACTCTCCTCCCACTCTTTTGCCTCCACTACATGCTCAACCACAACCATTGCCTCCTGCTCCACCAAGGAAACCCCAAATGCCTACCCAGCCGAACCTAAACCTGAACAACAGATAAGCTCAGAAAGTATATAGTGGGAAACCGTCATGCCCAACTTATGTTGTGGAGATTCAGGAGATTAACCTGTGATCTAGGAAGGTTCTCCCAAATAGCCAGCCCCCACCTAGGGAGGTTGAGGAAGATAAAGAGGAAAGTGAACCTAAAGCAATTCCACCCTTTCCTGAGAGACTATCCAGGACAACACAGTCTACCCCAGAAGAAGCTGAACTTCTAGGAGAATTGAAACAACTATGTGTGAAGATACAACTTCTCCAAGCCATAAAAGCTGTGCCTATATACAATAGGTTGATCAAAGAGAAGTGCTTTAGGCATCCAGGCAGGTGCAAGAGAGATGCCCTAACCATCAATGTCATAGGACAATTGTCTGACTTGATGTTGGGGCAGGTAATCTGCCCAAAATATCTAGACCCTGGAAGCCCAGTAGTTGATGTCCACATTAATGGAACCATGATCCCACATACCTTGATTGATTTGGAAGCTGCCATTAATGTGATGAAAAAGGACACCATGCTCAAACTTAACCTCCAGGGCTCCTTGAGGAAGACCACGACAGTACTGTAGCTACCAGACCACTCCACCGTGACCCTTGAAGGGATTGTGGAAGATGTGATGGTCTCCATTGATTCTTGGGAGTACCCTGCTGATTTCTTAGTTCTCCAGCTACAGGAAAAGCTCACTGGGTATCCTCTCATCCTGGGAAGGCCCTGGTTGGCTACTACCGATGCCTACATCAGCTATTTGGCTGGGAACATGACCATCAATAACAGGCATATGTCCAAACAATTAATCTTATACCCTCCTACCCAACCTTTGCTAGAACATGATCTACCTCTCTGGTTGGAGGTGGAGGATGAGGATGAAGTCTATTCTGCACCACTTTAGAAACTGTCATGGGGGGGAACGCAAGATGAGGATGATATCATTGCAAATTTAATTCAGAATCCATCCCCTCATACCTTGCCATTAGAAGATATAGTGAAAGAAACCCAAGACAATCCCTTAACTGATCTCTGTGTGGCCGACCTGACCTCTCCCTGTGTTAAGAATATAGAGTTCAGCCCAGAAAGAACCTTGAAAATCAATCCATCCCTATCCACTTCCCACGAGAAGGAGTTGTGCAACTTATTGAGAAAAAATTTATATGCCTTCGCCTGGAGTTAAAAGGAGATGAAGGGAATGCACCCTTCAATATGTAGTCATCAAATATACATTAAGGAAGATTGCAAACCAGCCAAGCAACCTCAAAGGAAGATGAATCCAGCCCTTAAAGACATTGTTAAGGAAGAATTGCAAAAATTACTTGATGCAAGATTCATCTACCCCAACTCTGACAGTGACTGGGTCTCTCCTTTGGTGCTAGTGCCAAAGAAAAATGGTAAGTGTAGAATCTATGTCGATTATTGGGGATTGAGCAAAGCCACTAAAAAGGACCATTTTCCTTTGCCTTTCATAGATCAAGTGTTATATGGTTTGGCGGGAAAAAAGTTTTTCTCCTTCCTAGATGGGTTTAGCGGGTACAATCAGATTCAAATCAGCGTGGAAGACCAAGATAAGACCACTTTCGCTTGTCCTTGGGGTACCTTTGCATACCAGGTCCTTCCTTTTGGTTTGTGTAATGCTCCAACCACTTTCCAGAGAGCAGTATTGAGTGTATTTTCTGAACTGGTTCATGATGCAGTGGAAATATATATGGATGATTTTACTCCTTATGGTTCTAACTTTCAGGAAGCTTTATCTAACCTAGGAAAAGTTTTGGACAAGTGTATTGAAATGAACCTATCCCTCAGTCTAGAAAAATGTGAATTTATGACTGAAGGGATTGTGCTAGGTCATGCAATATCTCAACAAGGACTGCAGGTGGACCCCAACAAAGTTTCCATCATCCAAAGGGTCAGAAGTTTCTTAGGCTTAGCTAGATATTACAAAAGATTCATTAAAGATTTCAGTAAGTTAGCCTCTCCGTTTTTTGGTCTTTTAGGAAAAGATGTTGAGTTCATATGGTCCAAAAACCGTCAAGAAGCTTTAGCTACCTTGAAGAGTAAACTTGTGACTGCCCCAATTTTGAGAGGCCCAAACTGGGCCCTACCTTTCCACATTCACAAAGATGCCTCAAACAAAGCAATCAGAGCAAACTTAGGACAAGTTGATGAAAATTTACCTTATGCCATATACTTTATAAGCAAAAATTTGTCAAAGGCAGAGTTAAACTACACGGTAACCAAGAAGGAACTCCTAGTTGTATTGCATTCCTTAAACAAATTCAAACATTATATCACAGGCTATCAAACATTTGTGCACACTGATAATGCTGCAATTAGATATTTAATGAACAAACCGGATGTAAATGGTCACATTATTAGATGGTTGCTTTTACTGCAGTAGTTTGATTTGACCATTGTTGATAACCTGGTAAAGAAAATGTTGTTGCTGACTTTTTGTTTAGAGTAAATTTTCCTGCAAGTGAAGAAGGAATGGTGGATGATCAAATTCTAGATGAACACCTATTTTCTATCTCAGTATACTCTCCATGGTTTAATGATATAGCAAACTACTTGGTTTCAGCACAGTTTCCACCACACCTGTGCTCGAAGGAGAAGAGCAAGATCGTGAGGAAAAGTGCCATTTCACCTGGATTGGGGGAAATCTCTTCAAACTTGGCCCAGATCAGATCTTGAGAAGATGTGTCAGGGAGGATGAAGTTTTTGACATTCTCCTGACCTGTCATGATGGGCCTTGTGGAGGCTATTTTGCAATAAAGAGGACTACCTTCAAAATATTGCAAGCAGGCTACTATTGGCCCACTCTTCATCAAGATGTGAGGATATATACAAGCCAATGTGATCATTGTCAAAGGATGGGGAAACCTACTCCAAAGGATGAGATGCCCATGCAGCCTCAAGTGATCTTTGAGCCATTTGAGAAGTGGGGCATGGACTTTGTGGGTCCTATCAACCCTCCTTCAAAACAGAAGCAATACATCATTGTGTGCACCAATTATCTGACAAAATGGGCAGAAACAAAAGCAATCAAAGCAGCAATAGAGGAAAAAGTAGCTGATTTTTGAGAGAGAACATATTCTATAAGTTCGAGTATCCAAGAGAACTGGTCACAGATCAAGGTAGTCAGTTCACTTCCAATTTGATTGAAGACCTGCTCACACATCATAAAATCAAGCACAGGACTTCCACCCCTTACCATCCCCAAGCCAATGGGTAGGTGGAAGTCACTAACAGAGATTGGGAAGGAATTCTGACCAAGGTAGTGAGCAACAACAGAAAAGATTGGGCGGATAGATTAGTTGAGGCTACGTGGGCCTCCAACACAACATGGAAGACCACCACAGGGTTCACACCCTATGAACTGTTCTATGGGAAGAAGGCTTTGCTGTCAATAGAATTTGAATACAATACACTAAAGATGGCATTTCAGTTGAACCTAGACCTCAGCCATGCACAGAGGGAAAGACTACTCCAAATCAATGGATTGGATGAACAAAGATTGCAGACCCTTCTCCACACAGAGGTAGTTCAGCTTCAAAGGAAGATATGGCATGACAAAAATATCAAGGAGAAGCAATTCCAAGAGGGAGATTGGGCACTACTCTATGACTCAAGTTATAAAGAATTCAAAGGCAAGTTGAGGACAAGATGGCTGGGACCCTACACTGTGGAAAAATGCAATGAGAATGGTTCAGTTCTGATCAGAACCATTGATGAGGAAACCATCCCCATGCTTGTCAATGGACATAGGTTGAAAATTTACAAGAAGCCCCTCTCCAAGTGAGAGTTCATTGAAGATCTGAATAAGACAATGATGGTAGTGGAGCAGGTCTAAGCCTCCACTTCACCCACTCATTGAAGAAGTAGAAAAAAAAAAAAAATTTAACAAGGACCCAAGTGAAAACCTCCATGAGGCACTTGAGTCCCATCATTGGGTTGAAAACCTCTTCTGAGGTGGCCCAGTGATGGAAAAAGCCAAAAAAAGAGAGAGAATAAGATGCCTGGGTGAAAACCTCCCTTGGAGGCGCCCAGGGCAGGCAATTAGGGTTAAAACCTCCTTGAGGCGCCCTAGTTGTCTTTCAAAAAAAAAATAGAGAACAGAAGAAAAAGGAAATTGAATTTTAATGTGCATTGTAGGTTACAGGAGGACCACAGGGAGCAAGGGAAGATGCCACAAATCCTATTTCATCTCCTCCACACTCTTCTCCATCATTTCTGACCTTTCTTCCACCCCATTGTGTTTTTTTTTTCGGAAACTGTGTGTTCTACAGGAGGCTCCTGTAGAAATCACAGAAAGCCAGAAATGGTTCCAGAAAGCAGTTTGAGGGGCTAGGAAGTTTCATGAAGAGCATGTAGACCCTCCTACAGCTAGCCACCCTCTTTTCCATCCATCCCACATCTCCACCACCTCATCATCATCATTTTTTCCCTTCCTGTCGAAAAAACACAAAAACCAATTTTTAGAAAAAAAACAAACAAAATAAAGGGAGCAACACCTCAAATCTCACCTGTAGCTTACCAAGTACCTCTCCATCTCCATCAGCATCTTTGGCATCACCCTCATAGTTCCCAACACAAAAATCAGCTAAAATTTTTAAAGGGAGAAGTATCTACAAGAGCTCCTGTAGGAATTCCTGTAGCAGCTGATCCCATTAAAATCAAGCCACAACAGCAAAAGAAGTGCAACCATGGGATTGAAGGAGACACCTGAAACTAGATCCAGCCAGAGGATACCTACACAAAACAAACAACCACACATCAGAAAGCAAAGAGCATGCAGCTAAGGAAATACAGGCATGCAACAAAGGAAATACAAGCATGCAACAGCAAAAGGAACCAAAATACCTCACAACACATACATTCGACTCACAGGTAAGTGACTAACCATCTCCTCTGTTGCATTTGTGTAATTGAAAAATATGAATAAGTGAATGAGATGGTTAGGGTTGAACGAGGAAAGGTGGCCAGTTAACTGGCCACCCTCATCCAGTTGACTGCACTCAGAGATGCCACCACATGTGCGCCTAGCAACTCAGAGAAAAATCCCAAGGATAGGTAGTAGAGGGTATGAAAACTCTGATGCAATGATGGGAGGTGATTGGGGGAAGAAACCATGATGACAAGGCAAGTGGGGACCAATGGTCCAAATATGGCAACGTACATTTTTTCCAGCTCACCCCATCACGGGAAATATCTAAAAGAAGAAATAAGTACTCCTCCTCGAAACTCCTTCACCACCTTTTCTTTCATTTCATCCTCGTCCACTTAGCTGCAACAAGATCTTTGTCACCACCACAGCCTTGAAACCATCATTCTCCATCACTTTCATCTCTCCTCCTGCTATCGGCGTTCTACAGGAGCACCTACAGGTTCTACAAGAGCACCTACAGGCAGTTCTACAAGAGGGGCAGTAAGTTGTTTTTAAGGAGAAAACACAGGGTTTTTGCTTGATTTCTGGCTTGAGGAGGTAGGTTCTGTGCATACCCACCTTGATTATCAATATGTGTAAGGAATGATATAATTTTAAGGAGGAATTGGGTCCACAGAAGAAGAGGAATTACATAAACAAATTATGCCTGTTTCTTAAAGAAAACACAGTTTTTCTCTGTTTTCCTGTTTTATACAAAATTCTTGTCTCCATGATTTGGTGTTCAAAAGGGGTATAAGAAAAATGATAGGGGGATTCATGAGGAAGGAGCCGAGAAATTCAACCAGGCTCCATGAATGCCCCCAAGTAGTAGCCATATTCACCAAAGCAAATTGGATGCCATTTTTTGAGAAATTCTGAGGGTTAGATGAAGAAGTGGCTCAGGAGTTTTCCCTTTCTTTAGTCCCTCACTCAAGGACCCATGTCACTGTTACTTTTATAGGTCTCTCCATGGAAATCACCCCATAATTTATCAGTAGGGTTATCACCCTTCCTCTTGGATTACCTTGGAGCAAAGATGAAAAGCCAATTGGACAGTCTGCTAAGAAAAACTTCTTCCAAAACAATGAACATCCTATAAAAGACAAAAATGGCATTAGAAAGACAAGCATACCTTACCCTTGGGATGAGGTCAGTTACCAAATCATCAAATATATTTCCTGTGAAGGGAGGTATAACATAGTTTATGGCTACCATTTTAGACTTCTCCATGAGCTGAGATATGGCATGGACACTCCAACGCCCCAGAAACTTAGCATCCCCTATTTTCTCCTCCAGTCCCTCATAGACTCCAGCATTAAGTTGAAGGCAGGAGGTCCAGATCAACTGGATCACCATGGTTTAATCAAATTGTTAGTGGAAGAAGCCTTCCATACCTTCACAATCCCCATAGCATGGGAAATTTTCCGCAACATGACTACAGAACATGACATAAAGGCCCTCACATATGATCTTGGTCCTTCTGATAGTGAGGAGGAAGAACAACAAGGGGGAGAAGGGGAGGAAACTGAGGAACAAGAATGGAAGAAGGAAGAAACCAAAGCAAAGAAGGAAGAAACCAAAACAGAGGAGGAAGGAACCAAAACAGAACAAGAGGAAACAAAACCAATAGAGACAGAGAAAAAGACAGAAGGAGGAGAAAAAGGGGCAGAAAAGATAGAGGTGTCTCTTGAGACCCTAGAAAGAGAAGCAACAACTTCTCTCACTGCCCTCAACACCCCAATTAAACCAAAACAAAAGAGGAAGAGGCAGACCTCAATGTATTTCAGGGCTAGGAAGAGCACAAGGATCAAACAAGGGAAACCCCAACCTTCTTCTAAAGTGCCCATTGTTATTGAACATTCACCCTCTACAAGGGAAGGAATCCCCTTCCAAGGCACCTATCACTTATGAAAGGGGGACTCCTAGATCTCCCACATGGAAGGAAAAAGTAGAACTATAGGATTAAAAACCAGTTCTACAGGAAGCACAAATTGTTCTACAGGAGACCCTATCAAGACTACAGGAGGCTGAAAAACTTGAAACAAGGATAGAAGGAAAACCACAGAGGAAGGAGGAAGAAACAAAGGCATAAGAACCTAACCCCCAGCCTAGTTTGGGCTTTGAATACAATATTCTTGAGGGGGGAAGAATCATTACACAGAAATTTGCAATCCCACTTCTCTTTGAGTTGGAGAAAGACAGAATAAAGAGCCATAGGTGGATGCAAGTAGCCAAATCCAAGGGAGTATAGGATATTGGCCATATGGAGAATCAAATAAGAGAAATGGGCAGGGAATTAAGTGTTGTCAGACATAAAGAAGCAATCACAAGAACTCACTTTGAAACAGAAAATGAGTTGCTAAGAAGACAACTGCAAGAAAAAGAGACACAATTGGCATGCATGGCTAGCTGGTCCATGGAGGCACTGCAATGCAGAACACCAGTAAAATCATATGGATTATACCTCAAGGACCAATGGTTGCAGTTTCAGATAAAGACTTTGGCACAGAGAGGCACAATGTCTTTTAAAGATTACCGACAGTTTATGGACCTATGTGACCAAAGCTCTTCAGAAGAATAGGGAAAAAATGGCAGAATTCTATTTGCATAACATGGTCCTCACAGACATGAATGTGTGGGACCCAAATGCTAGGCTAGGGGACCTGCAACTAATGGCCATGGCCTCATGGATGAATCATGAGGAGTTAAGGGAAGCAAAAATAAAAAAGTTGATGATAAAAGAGCAGAATGAGCCCTTAATGATCAGAGTTGAGCCATCAGATCCCATGGCACTCATCGGCACACATCACCTACTTGCAAATAATCCCCAAATTGCCCCTAAGTATATCAATGATTAGGCTCAAGCCATTGCACATTTTGAGGATATGGAAAGATTACTTGGGGATGACTGTATCCATGCTTGTTTGAGGAGGTGGAACACATTACCACACAGTTTGTAGATCATGGAGTATCACTCCCAAACAAGGATGCAAGAAGCATTAAGGAGAGTGCCACTGTACAAGCGCTCTATGCAGAGTTTGAAGGTCAATTGGATTGGCCTCAAATTGAGTCCCCCGCTGCTGCTAGGCATGCTAGAAGGCAGAAAAGAGGAAGAAGAGCAACAACAGTGGGAAGAGTTGGACAGAAAGGCAGGATTCCATGACAAAGAAGAGGAGCTCACATCAGAAGCATGGGATATCAGGGAGGCCATAAGGGCCATCAATGATGAGGAGATGCACTAAGTTGCTCAGAGGATGAGCAACACCTTCAGTAGGGGGGTGATGATGAGCCCCATAAATGGGTAATTATATGGGCTCATTTTTCCTCCTAACATAGTTTAATCAACCATTCTCTTAGGTTATTGCATGTTTTTTTATTATATCTATGCTTATGGGGTGAGTTGGGTTGGTTATGATGCCATGGAGTCTAATATGTGTTTAATGTAGATTTTTATTGAATTTTGAAGAAAAAGTCAAAGATTTAATGGAAAATTGGCAGTAATAATTCGAAGTGGACAAAGGAGAGGATTTATAGGAGGGTATCCCCCTCATTTATGATTCCCCACTTCGAATTCTCCTTCATGCAGCTCGGAGCACAAACAGCCACATCAATGCACTAGGAGGCAGCCGAGCAAGTGGAGGATAACTTCTGTTTATCTCAAGTTTTGAGAGCCAAGCCTCCTTGATTTTAAGGAAGCTCTTGGGAGCTTCAGTTGTATAAGTAGAGAGGCATAGGGCCTCATTAGGGAGTTGGTCAAATTTTCGAATTTTTGTTGCAGTTCTACTTTGCTCAACTTCGAGCTTACTTTTGTTGATAGTTTCATGTAATCCTATTATTATTTTGATAATAAAGATGAGATCCTTTTTGAGCTAGCACTGAGTTACCTCAGAGGGCTGAAGCTCTTGGGTTAGGGCCAAATCCAAGCAGCCAAACTCCTCTTGTTTGTATTGATATGCTTTTTTTCAGTTTATGAATTAGTTGTTGTTAGATAAATTTCTTTCTTGGTTAAGAATAGGTTGCTTTTGGTGATTTAGAAGGTTGTTTCCATTTGAGTTTTCTGTAGCAAGTTGAATAGTGATAGAAAGAAGATACAAAAGGCCATCAACAGAGCCTTGGCCTCCTTTCCTCCCCTTGGGACTATGAATTGAGGCCAATACCCTCTCGCTGCCACAAAAACACAGATTTTCCTTCTCCATAGGATTTCTAGTGTTGCAGATTGTTAGAAGGTTAATGCTTTGCTTTAGATCTCTTTCACCATGCTCATTTTTGTCTTTGCAATAAGTTTCCTTCCCTGCTTTATCTCATTATAGCATTTTTCAGCACTTCTTTCCATAGCTCATAATTTAGATTAGCTTGATGCAAAATTCTGGTTTTTTGATGTACTTAGTCTCCTTGATTGCTAGATCTCATTGTTTGACTCTCAGTTCTTTTGCAACAAATCTCATCTCACAACATTTCAGCCTATCAACCATTGCATTCTCTCCCTCATCTATGCCCTATCGGTCGCCCAAAGTTCACCTCAAATCTGCCCTAGCTTTCTGCATTTTTCCATAGGATATCCTCCTCTCTCCCGACCATCTTTTCCTCTCCTAGCAATCCTTGGTGAACCCCAGACACCTTAACACATCATTCTAGCCTTCAGCTACCCTTTCCACCCACTCCCACACCTTCAAAACCTTCAAAACTGCTCTCGGCATCCTCCTGTAGACCTCCGTAGATCCCTTGCAGCCTCTTGTAAATTTTCCTATAGGATTCCTTTTGAAGTCCGATTGTGGGAAAAGCCTCCAGAAGGCCACTTGAGACCTCCTAGGACCCATCCACACCATCCTACACCTCTACAAATCCCAAAGTAGCTCTCCATCGCCACCTAATTGCTGCCACATTCACAAACAAATAAATTACATGCATGACAATTTCACATAAAAATCCAAAAAGATGTTTTTTCTCATTTCCTTCTAGAAATAGCTTGAGTAGATGTTGTTTACTTCCTTGAGTAGGTAATGGGATTCATTTCATGGTTTTCATGTTTCTTTTTGTAAAATTTGGATTAGTTGGTGAAGTAGGGTTTGCTAGGTTTACTTTACATTTCAGTATTCTTTTCCTTTTTGCAAGTAGAATAGCCTCTGTAGAGTAAGCTTTCCTTTCTTTCATCACATATAGAGCTTCTTCTAGAATCCATAGAAGTTGGCTTGAGCTCCTAGTGATCTTGCGCCAGTTGACCAAGTGAAGGCATGCAGTAAGAACTAGTACTTGTGCATACACCACTGTCGCTTGCAAGTTTGTTACGAACTACCGGGTTGATAAAAGTAAAGTAGGAAGCCCAGGAGTTGGAGCTTTATTGCTGCAATACTGGTGCTCACCATGCGATACAAAGGAAAAGGCTCCTAGAAACGGGTCTAAAGGCCTTAGTTTCTGAGGGCTAGGCCCCTGGTTCCAGCCCTTGGTCATATGAGGAAAGCAAAATGAGGGGCTATAACAAAGGGGGCTAAGGGGGAAAGAAAAAAGGTTTGTTTCACCTGTTTTAGAGGAAAAAAGCCCGCACATGCGAGACTGCACTGCTACACTGGAATGCATATCACCCACTACATCAAGGCACTGATAATGCAGTACAAAGGTTTCATGGGCAGATGGGATGACAACTATAAGACTTAAATGGAGCATGGCACAGCCCTGGAGCAGTATATGGGACTAAGGAAGATTAATGGCTCAGCTTGGAGCCCCATCCCTCTATAAAGGAAAAGACCACCAAGATGGGCACTTACAGTTGACCCAACCCCTACTTCACAGAACAAGGAATCCTAGCAGTAAAGGAAGAAGCGACGGGGTCGGTTGAGCAGAATAGGAGGCCATACCATGAACAAATTATAGCCTGAGGTAGAGGCGATCACATGATGGACACAGAGACTTTCATTTACTTTTTTGTTTGATTATTTACTTGTTTTTGTCCTATAACATGCCTTCCTTCCAAGGAGGCATTTAATTCTATGATATTTTTGGGCCACAGAGCCATTCATGACTGATACAGCTAGTCGACCTAACAGCTGAATCTATACCATAGATATTTTTGTTGTAATGTATGTTCTTGGTCCCCTCGCCAGATAAATAGGGAAAGGTAAGACTTAGAAAAGGTTCATAAATTCTATAGAAAACACTGCATGCTATTTTCATACAGGATCTCTTTGTAATACAGATCTTTTTTAGAATATCAAGGAAACAAGTATTACAATATGTGTTCTCTTTGTCAAACTCATTTTTTGTGTTCATGCTTCTTTCCTGAATTCATGCAATTATAGTTTCTCGAAATATTTCAAGCTCCTTCACAGATTCATTAGTATCTACATGTTAATGCAAATGCCTATAACTGTTTCACAGATTCATTTGTCTCAAAATTGTTTATGAATATGCCTGTGTGTACTATTGAAATTATATCTTTAATCTACAACGCATGAATCATAGCTTTCAGCTCCTCCTTCATTCATTATTTCTGCTTGTAACTCAAATAAGTATAGAAATCCTTAATGCCTCAAGCTCTATGTGTTAAGTGTAGAACGTTTGAAGCCTTATGCTCTATGTGATGAGTTGCTCCTTCTCTTTGTCCTCTCTCATCTACTCTGCAAAAGCTTATTAAGTTGTAAAACCTTGAAACACTTGGCCTCCACTATTATGCTTATTTCTTAGATTTGAACCCGTGAAGAAGTACCAAAAATCCAAGAAAGTTTGGAAAGAGAAAACTCCCCCTGACTTTGCTACCATCTCACTAGCCTTTGAAGTTCCCTCATCTAGTTCTCAGTCAATTGCTGGTCATTATTCAAGACTTTCTCCTAAGGCCTTGACATACCCTCTTTCCCCTCCAAACACTGTGGTCTTGACCCCAGTTCCTCAAATGAATTTTAATATCCCTCCACTAGTCCAGATGGATCTTCCAGTCTTTCTGCTAAATAAGTATGCACCTCTTGATCTACCTCAGACCTTGAGTGCAATGCCTTGGGACTACTTAAAGCATCTGCCTAGGTTCAATGGGGAAGATGATAACACAACATAGAGTCACATTGAAACCTTGAGTGCTTTTTTCGAGAACATAAACGTGGAACAACTGGATGTGGTCATGAGACTTTTTGTACAATCCCTTGATGTAGAAGCTAGAAAATGGTTCAAATCCCTACCCAATTCCTCCATCACTACATGGGAGAAACTTTAAAACTCCTTCACCCAGAAGTGGGAAGAAAAGAGGAATCATGAGTACCTCCTCACTGAGTTTAATTCCATAAGAAAAAATTTGAAGGAGGATACTTTAGAATTTATTAAAAGATTCAATAAGTAGTTCAATAACCTGCGAACCGACATAAAGCCTCCCCTAGCTATAGCTCGTGTGGTTTTCCTGGGAGCTTTTGACTACGACATTGGCTTTACCCTGAGAGAAAGGAAGTCTACCACTCTATACCAACTTCAGATCGATGCTCTCAAAGTGGAAGAAAATCTGGCCTCGACAGGGAAGTCGAGGGCAAAGCAAGAACCTACTGAACCCAAAAGAGGAAAGAAGAGGCATCCTCCTCTGGTCAAGATGGAGAATCATCTGACCCGAAGTGGGATGATCTGGACAAAGTCATCAAGATTTTATCACAAAAAGTTGGAAAGCTCGAAATCGAGAACAAGAACCTCTCCAGGTAGAATGCTCAAGTCAACAACCGAGGCTATAACCCGCAATATAGAAGGCCTCCACTACAACTACTTCCAAGGGAAAGAAAGGAGCAACTTGATCAGATCCCTCATCCCTTATACTTGGAAGATGGTCCCGATGAACAATCATCAGATACAAAGGAGATGCAGGGAAATATATATGTTGGTTTTGTTGAAGAAGAACACGAGAATATGGCTCACTAGGAGGCCAGTCATCATAGAGAAGCAAAAATAGAGGAGGAAGATATGGATTATTATTGCAAACAGTTTGCAGAGTTCATGCAAACACATCCACAACGTAGGTATAATCTAATATCTTCAAAGAAGAGGATGAGAGAACTAGAACAACAAGGGGAAGCTTCTCCCCAAATGACTCCTCCAACACCAAAAAAAGGGAAAGGTAAGCTCCATCTTGACCCACCCAAGGCAGGAGTCTCTGCAAATAAGGAGAGCAATAATATTAAGGGGCACATAGAAAAGGAGGCACCTGTTCTGTTGACAACTACCAGCGGGAAGGGAAAAAGAATAGCTCCAGGAGATACAGAAAAGGCCCAACATACATTCAACCTCCAAAAGGAGCAGGAAAAGGTGAAAATTCATGTTCCTCTAACTGAGCTTCTAAAGGAGCATCATTACAAAGCTCAAGTCTCTCAATTAATGCATCCAACCATCTCTACACCATCCCATGATAGTTTGAACCTTCAAGAGGAGAGGCCCATGGTTGTCTTCGGGCTGCATGTGGAAGAGTTGGATGCTTCTACTGTGCCTTTCTTTGTGACTTTGGTGATCCATGACCTTTTGTTGCATAATTGCATGCTGGATTTTGAGGCCTCACACAACCTCATGCCACTATCAGTAATGGAACAACTGGTCTTAGAGATCACCAGACCATACAAGGACCTATACTCCTTTGACTCCAAGAGAGTCAAGTCCTAGGCATGATAAAGGATCTGGTGGTAAACCTGGCTCAAATCCTGGTGAGGAGTGTGGTAATGGATATAATGGTGGATGATATACCTCCTCAATTTGGAATTCTCTTATCCAGATCTGGGGTTCCAAGGTGGGTGGCTTTATTAAGCTAGATTTGACTTATGCCACCATTACCACTTTTGGATGTGAGAAAAGGAGGCTAAAGGCTCAAAAAAATCCCTAGTGCATGGGAAGGATAGTGGCATCTCATGTCTGTTCCTAGAAGAGGATGAGACCTTCCTTGAGGAAACATCAATACACCTAACAGGGCAGTTAGAGCACCTGCGAGCAAATGAAAATGAAGGATGGAAATTATACTTCGATGGAGAAAACCCAAAACATGGGAATGGAGATGTACTATTGTTGGTATCTATGGAAGGCATCACGATACCCCTCTCATTCAAGCTCGAATTTGAGGCGACCAACAATGTGGCAGAGTATGAAGCATTGCTCCTGGGGTTACAAACGACAATAAATATGAACATTGAATGCCTATCGGTCTATGGAGACTCTGAGCTAGTCGTAAGGAAGATCTGAGACCAATGCCAAGCCAAACACCCTAGGATGAGGACGTACTGAAATGAAGTGTGGGACTTAATCGACAATTTCTCCCTGGCCTTTAAATTTCAGTTTCTACCCAGGGAATAAAACAAGATGGCTAACTCTCTGGTTGTAGCTGCAAGCACTTTCAGGCCCCCACATAATCCACTCCTCAGATATGAGATAGAATTCAGACACAAACCTTCAATACCTGATAATTTCAAACACTTGCAGGTATTCGAAGATGATGAGCAGGTGAAAATATTCATAGAAGTCATTAGGGAGTTTGCCCACTCCACCATTGATCAAGAAAAAGGAAAAGAAGAAAAAGAAGCCACTTCATGGAAAGAAACAGTGGCTGGGCAAAAAAATTTGCAACTAAAAGGGAACATCATCCCTCATGGACTTGTTCCACTAGGAAGAATTTTCAATAAAGACGACATAACTTCCAAACAAATGGCCCCAGAGAAGCATGAGCAAGTTGAAGACTGCAACAACGGATCAGAGGAGGAACCCCAAATGATCAGGCTATCCAAAGGAATCCCCTGGAAATACAAACATAGGTATTTAGATCTATTGAAAAATTACAAAGACATATTTGATTGGTCTTATGATGATTTGAAATCATTTGATACTAATATCATTCAGTATAAGATTCCTATGAACAGTGGGATAAAGCCATGCAAACAGAAACTCAGACAAATAAATCCACTCTTACTCCCCTCCATTAAAAAGGAGGTAAGGAAGTTGTTGCAGGCCAAGATCATAATACCTTTAAGATACTATGAGTGGGTGGCTAATTTGGTCCCGGTCTAGAAAAAGAATGGAGAGATAAGGCTATGTGTGGACTTCTGGAATTTAAACAGGACATCTCTAAAAGATAACTACCCGCTACCCAAGATGGATAATATATTGTAGAAGGTAGTGGGTGCAGTCAGAATGTCCATGGTGGATGGATTCTCCGGATATAACCAAGTAGCAATCCACCCTAAGGACCAAAAAAATATTGCTTCCACCACCTCGTGGGGAATATTCATGTACGCCCGCATGCCATTCGGGTTGATAAATGCAGGGGCCACATTTCAGAGAGCTATGGACATAGCTTTCGTAGGTAAGCAAGATAAATTTGTGGTAGTCTACTTAGACAAAATCACAGTCTTTTCTAATAATGATGAAGAGCATCTCCTCCATTTAAAGCTCACCTTTGAGAAGTGTAGGAGGTATGGCCTCTCTCTGAATCCTAAGAAATCTCAGTTCGCCCTTGAGTGAGGGGAAGCTGCTTGGACACATAGTAGCGCAAGTGGGAGTAAAGATTGGTCCTGAACAAGTTAAAGCCATCGGCCTTATTCCCTTGCCCAAAAACAAGAAATAAGTCCAAGCCTTTTTGGGGAGGATAAATTTCTTAAGGCAATTCATACCCAACTATGCTGAGATAGTCAAAGGTATCACAAACATGCCCAAGAAGGAGAATGAAGTTAAGTGGAGATTTGTCCCCTGTAATTCTTTCACTGGGATCAAAAAAGCTTTGGCTAAGGTCCCAGTGCTAGTCAACCCCAACTATTCAGTGCCTTTTTACATATTTTCTTTCACATTTCCCCATACCATTGTTGTTGAGCTGTTACAGAAAAATAAAGAAGGTTATGAGAATCCAATTGCCTTTTTTAGCCAAGTCCTAAGGGTTGTTGAGCTGAAATACAATATATTGGAGAAACATGAATATGCACTAATCAAGACGTTGAAGTCATTCTGTATTTATGTGCTACAATAAGGAATCACAATGTTCATCCCAACGACTACAGTCAAGGACATTCTGGTGTAGGGAGATAGCGAAGGAAAGGGGGGCGAGTGGATAGCTAAAATACAAGAATATGAGCTAGAAATAAAGCCTGCCAAGCTCATCAAAGGCCAGGGGTTGGCCAAGATTTTATCTGAATCCAATTGTCAAGCTCTAGGGGTAAGCCTGATCACAAAGGAAGGCAGACCAGAGGATCACTAGAGCGGAATTAAAATAGATGAGCAAAACATCTATGCAAAATATGAGGGATCGCCCAGGTATAAGAACATTATTCATTACCTCGTATTCCTAAGATGCCCATTGGGACTGGATAGATCTAAATACTAGAGTCTGAGATTGTAGGCACATAAATACATTATATCCAATGGACTGCTCTACTGGAAGGACCCAGTGGGGGTACTACTTCTATGTTTGGTTGAGGGAGAAACCCATGAAGTGATCGAGGATTTCCATGGGGGAGTCTGTGGAGGACACTACAGTTGGAAGGAAACATCACAAAAAATCCTCAAGACAGGATTTTACTAGCCCACGGTGTTTGGAGATGTTTATTCTTAGGTCAGGTCATGCCAGAAATGCCAATTGTTTGCTAAAAGACAGAAGTTTGCTCCTCTCCCCTTGATTCCCGTGCATGTAGAGGAGCCTTTTAGACAGTGGGGATTAGACTTCATTGGAAAAATAAACCCACCATCTAGTGTCCAACACAAATGGATTTTAACAACCACTGACTATTTCACCAAGTGGGTAGAGGCTATCCCAGATAGAAATGCTACTGACTCAGTGGTGATAAAATTCATGGAAGAGAACATGCTATCTCGCTTTGGGTCTCCTTTTAAAATCATCACTGATAATGCATAGGTCTTCAAATCTGCCAAGTTCACCAACTTCTGCCATAAATTCAATATCATTATTGGACACTCCACTACATACTACCCTCAAGGGAATGGCTTGGTTGAGTCTTCTAATAAAATTGTGGTGAGGGTTCTAAAGAATCCCATCACTGAAAATCAAAGGAAATGGGACTCCCAACTGAAGTTTTCTCTATGGGCTAATCGTGTAACGCCCAAACGATCCACTAGGAAATCACCTTTTGAGCTAGTATATAGCAAGGTTGTTGTCTTCCCGATCCAATTAGCAATACCAGTTGTTGGGTGAAACTATGTTCGTTTAATTCTGTTGTAGTACTTTCCAAACTATTTAATTTGTCAATCCGAGGTCCGTAGACTTATGAGACACATGCACTATATATGTAGGACTGAAGTGGAACTAGTTTAATCTAAACTACTGAAATAAAATTAGCCTAGGAAGACATTGAAACATTAACTATGAAAGCAGGAAATTGCATAAAGGAAAAGCAATACAACATGTGAAGAATTGAATGACAAACAACATATGTGATCTCACAACAATAAAACTATCTCAAATTATAATTCAAGAATTAAATTACAAATCATGAAAGCATAACAATAAAAGATGAAAAACTAAGAATTCTTTCCATTATTCATTATTCATTCTTCATTATTCAAATGAATAGAGAGCACTCTCTTATATACATGAGGAAGATAACCTTCTCATAATTACATATCCAATATTCTCTCAAGCACTCTCAACTAATTTCCCATTATTACAAGATATGATCCCACAAATCTCTCAAGCATTTTTAACTACTTTCCCATTATTACAAAATATGATCC